>JAHWFP010050546.1:88049-113252 GCA_023313725.1 Lithobius niger | reverse complement strand
GATCTCTAGGTGAGAGCAAAAGTTCTAACCCATTTGGCTTTCCGTGTCAAGAATAATGTAGTTACATTAAAATAGCATGCGAAAGGCCCTAGGCCTTGTCCATACGTACGTTTTAAGCTATAGAACTTGAAAATCGGTTCTGTAGTTCGATCTCCAGGCGAGGACAAAGAGTCCCAACAGCAACATTAATGATTTCTGCCCAGTGCTCTGCAATAATAATTGCTCTGCCGACGAGAATACTGCAGTCACATCAAAATCGGGTTCAAAAGGCCCTGGTCGGTGTTAATACCTACATTTTAAGCTACACAACTTGAAAATCGGTTCAGTGGTTCGGTCTCCAGGTGAGGGCAAAGAGTCCCAACAACAACAACAACAAGAAATGGCCATGCTGTGGACGCCGAACGGTTTGATTGTTGTCATTAAAATTTGTAATGTGGTGAAATAGTTACGACACGACCCCAAATACTGAATTTCGTTGGTTTATGTCAATTCTCGGCGAGACTATAGGAGTTCAAAGTTTGACGTTTAACATGGAAGTTCATGCTGAGGCTTACATAAGGACCGCTACCGCGGTCCTTGATTACGTCTGAATTAAAATTGAATGCCTCCTAAAGTTCAAAGAAATATCTATTGGATATTGATAAAATGATTACGGTATTTATGTTTATAAGATTATCACTCGTTATAAAATTCGATGTTTGATTTTCAATTTAGCTAACCTGTGCCCATTAGCCTGAGGTGAAGATTGCAGTATTCACTCTCCAAGAGTGGAAAGGCAATTGACTAGTATATTTTTTGCAGTATAACCTTCACACGCTAACGAACAAACCAAACATAATTTGTCAGCCATAGACGGAATTTAAGTTCATAATCGGACTTCATAAAATTCGCAATCCATTGTGTTATAAAAAAAATAATGGCTGACAAGCAAACAAATCACCTATACCAAACTACGGCAATCTAACCTAACACCACAGTGGTATTTTGGATAATTCATCAATAATTCTGTTAGCCGTGCACACCAATTTAATACTTCATTAGCCAACTTTTCATGAACATGTTGTCCGTCCTTGCCAACGGAAAAGTTATAACACAGTTTTTTTTTTACTTCGTCCCATCTTCGAAGATCTTGTTACTTGCCAATAATAATCTTTATTTTATTATAGGCCTACTTGTCCCGCTGGTCTTCGTATGCTTGACACCCTGCAATAACACTAACATAATGTTATGTTTCAATAAAACATCCGATAATAACATGCCACAACACAGTAAAAATAAAAATTTACTTGAAACGCTTAGTACGAAAAAAAAAATAACAGAACAGGCCTGTTAGTGATGTGTACATATTACAAGACAACATTATTATTAAATGCCAATATATTTTTCAAAATATGAATAGTATAATATTAGCGCATATTTTTATTTAAATAATATTGATAAACAACAAATAAAATTTAGTTTTCGTGCCTGCATTACATTCCGCAAAACTAAGTTGCGCAGAAACGTTAAACTGCCACTCAAAACACCACCAGAAATTCCTACCCTACTGTTGCTTTATTTTCTGCATTTAAAAAAAATTCAACGCCATGTCAGTCTGGCTCAGCCGTAGGATCTCGGCCTTTGGTTCCAAAGGTCGTGGGCTCGATTCCCCGCTCAGGCAGTCTGACATATTAAGTCCAAAGGGCAACTTAAACAGGTTTGCATCTATTTTGTTGATCCTTTGGCTTTCCGTCTTTAATTAAATATATTCAATTCAGTAAATTTTAAACGTAAACAACACGTTTTACGAGGTTTTAGTATTTTTGAAATTCAAAACAGCTTATATTTATTTATGCACCGTTTCTAATTCGTTGATTCTCAGGAATTTTCTCACGCTGACATTGGCTATTGAAACTTTCGCCGCCATTCCTGGCGATTCCGTATTCCCAAATCCGGCTACTTTTGGAATCATTTTTGGAAAATTTAACCCTGTCAATATTCTAAAATCATTGATACACTTTTCTATAAACTTTTTACGCACCTTTGCCTGGAATTTCTTCAATACCATTTTTCCGATCGATAGATGCGAGAAACTAAGCACCAAACTCGATCAAGGCCGCGTGCGTTCACTCATTCCGGCTTCCTTCTTCGAATCTGCTGCATGACGTCATTGGGGGGCTGAAACGGAATAACCATTGCAGCAATCAAGTGACTTTCTATTGGTGATTGTTGTTATACCACTGATATTTCTGTCCTACCAGAACTGTAATGTAGACAACACTTTCATTGAGCATCGATTTTTCAATGTTTTTGTTTTTTGAATATCAACGTTTGCTTTAATACTTATATATAGATAAGATAGATAAGATATTTATTTCCCAAAAAAAGAAAATAGGAACCATAAGGGTACGAAGTACCACTGACAGTGGCTCCGAAAATATATACAACACCTACAACATAACAAAACATCCCAAGGGGATTGGTCACTACATAAAATAATATAAATAACAATGTAAAATAACATCATGACAATAAAAATATAATACCAATACAAAACCACCGGAAAAGCCATAAACTCATCCCCACCTAAGCCAACCACCACACCGGGTTGTTGGGAAGCATGGTTAAAACTGAATTAAAATTAAGTTAGGAGAACATTACCGACAAAGAAAGGACGATAAGAGACCCTGGTGCAGTTTGGATTTAAAATTTGGTAGGGAATCCGCCATTACAACATCCACAGGCAGTGAATTCCAGACTTTCACCATCCGGTGTGAGAAGTAGTACAACCGGCAGTCTAGCCTAACGCTAGGTACAGACAGCTTCCAGGGGTGGCCTCTATAGTGCGATCGCCATACTGCAACTCGAAAATCTACAGGAGTCTATATCGTACCCATCGCGTAATATAGAGTAGGTAAGGTATAGACCCGCTTTTAGTCTACGGATCTCAAGTGAATCCAACCTGAAAAAACTCAATCGTTCTGCACATGAGAGTATTTTAGTCTTATCCAATGATTTAGTAAAATGTCTCTGAACTGATTCCACCAAATCTATATGTCGAAGGAGATGCGGGGACCAGACAGGACTTCCATATTTAGGCCTTACATAGACTTTTAATAGGCCTACAGCAAGGTAGGAGGATCACCGGATTAAAAAAATTTCCTTGTAATTGCAGCCCTCTGGCGAGCCATTTTAACAATTTGGTTACAATGAGTTCTAAATTTGAGGTCATGGGAGAACCAAACCCCAAGATTTTTTTACTGTATTAACTTGCGGTAAAATGCAATTGCCGAATGCGCGATAAATGTAGTGGTTGTTGCTCCGGCCAAGTGACAAGATGGAACACTTCTGGGGAGCAACTGGCAATTCCCACAAATTCGACCATACCATCAGCTACTTATTGAAAATAGCTACTTATTGCTACTTATTGAAAACAGCTACTTATTGCTACTTATTGAAAATAGCTATTATTGGTACTTATTGAAAATAGCTACTTATTGCTATACTTATTGCTACTTACTGAAGTAGTTTACCATACTGGAATATTTGCTACGTTAATACTTGACCTATTCCAGTGCAATAATTTTTCAGTATGTTAACGAAATTTTTCTCATTGGGTAAACTCCATTACCGTCATTGGTTAATTTGCAGGGGTGGCATCACAGGGGGGCAGGTGGGCGAGAGCCCCCCGTCGGGGAAGCCTTGCCGAAATCTACATGACGACATAAAGTTCGTTAAAATTTGGGGGAAAAAAGGTCAAAATACATTTGCCATTTTGTTTGCCAGTAGTCCTACTGTTGCTACCTCATCACCTCCATAATATTTAAAAGCTGTCTTAGTTAATGCAGAAAAGTTAACTAAATATGTATAAAGCTAAACTTGTTAAGGATTCTAGCTTGAATTCATGATTCCAATGAACTGAGCGAAAATCGTGTACAGTAATATGCTAAATTGAAAATTGATTTGCTGCCTTACATCGTCAACGCCATGATTTGGGATGCCAACGCCTTACCAGTTATCTCTAAAAGGAGAAGGCCCGATTTTAAAAGCCCAACGTACAACGCGAAGTTTGTGAGGGGTCAAACACACCCCAAACAAACGGAGCAATAGCAGCCCAGTGGTTAAGAGTCCCGGCCTCCCAACCAAGAGGACGCAAACTCAACTTCAGCGTCTAACCAATACAAAACTAAAAAAACATTCAGTGTTCACAAATGGCCGTATACCTTTGAGGTCAAACTGTGTGTTCTTGCTATAGTTATAGCCGAAACGTCAGCTAAATTTGTACAGAAAAAGCTTTCCTTCCAAGTTTTCGTCAGTTGAAGTCTGATAACAATTAATTCCATAAAAACCGAGCAAAGAATTAAAATTGACGAATAGTTGGCGGTTTAATTTGCTAGTAGCTCTTTTCCTCTTACCCCATCGCCACCGTGATTTAAAACTAATTCTCAGTTAATTCAAGAACGTCATCTGAATCTTCCCCATTTGAAAAGTAAGCAACAATACTTTTCAAACCTTAATTATAATTGTTTGTTAACGCTAAATTAATTTTTTTTTATTTAAATTCACCAGTTAATTTATTTGTAAATTGTAAAAAAATTTTGGTCACAATTAGGTTTTTACGACCTCTCATACTAAAGAATTTTTACGAAAAACATCCAAAATTTGCTTAACAATGTGGTGCAAACGTGTCTCGGGAAGCCAAAAATAGGCCCTCAAATAACGTAAAATGCGTCGGCTTCCGGGGCTCTGCCCCGGACCCCGCTGAGGGAGCTTACAGCGCTCCCCCAGACCCCCAAGCTGGTTTCACCGGACCCCTGCTTAAGTGGATCATATTTCAATTTAAAAAATGTTCATTTTCCTTGCCCCCCCCCCCCCCCGTCGGGGAATCATTGTCCCCCTACCTGGAGTTGGCTGGCACCACTACTGTTAATTTGTAGACCATTATCGTATGGATTTATTATCCAATCTTTTTTTTTTAATCTGAATTTAGTTAATATTTCAAACTTTGAAATACTTTTTCTTGAGCATTTTCCTTGACACGATGGAATTCAGCAGTACACATTCAGCAGTATTGGTCGCACACAAATATATCACTCTAGGTGTGTAGTGTGGTGGAACTTAAAAAAAAAAGTATGTGTAACATTGAACAAATTGGAATAAAAACCATTCCAAATGTCTCTTGCACAACATATCCAAATCCGCTAAAATTCGAATCCGAGAACATTCCGAAAATTCAATAAGGCGTCCAAAAATAGCGACAAAAAAAAAACGGTTTTTTGCTTGAAGCATCTTTCCGTACTGATAAGCCGGAATATGGTGGAACGAAAATCCCTAATTTTAGTACTAGAATTAAACAAAAGATGACGCGCACTCGTTTTATCGCACAGCCATCTCATAAGCTGTATATAGTTTTTAATATATTCATTTTCGTACCTCCGATCTCGGCTGTGTAGTGTATCTTGTATATTTTGTATGACATGTATTTGAACTTTTTTAAATTGCCGTTCTCGTTTAAGATACGTACACCAAGCTCGGTATATGGAGACACCTCTACAAAACACATTCTGTAGAGAGTTATCCGACGTCAACAACATTATTACCTGCCAGTGGACTTGAACGAACCTTGTATTGTATAGCTACTTTACCGCAATTGACCTTGTCCGCAAAATTTCTCTCCAGTTTGCCTTTTCCTTCAAGAAACTCACCATTGCATAATTTATATCTAGTCTACTTGTTTCATGTGTTAACAAACAAAACAACACTTAAAAACAATTCAACGGTAAAATGAACGAAGATGTAGATGAGCTCCTCCGGGAGTTATTGCGCCTAAAAATAAAATTACTAGTAGTGAGATTAATTTCGGCATAGTGTCTGAGGAGATCTTTGCACAAGTGATGCGAATTGTCCAGAAGAGAGGCATAAGCGAGGTTCAAGTAAGAAACTTTGGTGTGGACACAATGATGAAGAGCAATGATGTGGGGAAAAAACAAGATGGCGGCAATGAAGAGCTGGCAGGAAAGAAAGCAATGTTGGGTGAGCAGAGCAAGGCAAAGGACAAAGAAGCGGCTGTACAAGCAGTTGGCAAATGGTTCAGTGCTGCGGTGACGGGAGCCACAAGACCAATGTGGGGGGAGAATGAGGCAGAAGGTGAAGGTGTAGCAGGCTCAGATGATGAGCAAACCAGGCGAAAGGGCTCGAGAAACCTTCAAGCCCTGAAGAGATTATACGGTGGAGGCCTCACCAATGTGATCATGCCACGGTCGGTGGTCATGATATGTGACCCAGCAGGCAGAACGTACTCAATCACTCAAGTTTACTTGGCCGTGAAAAGCATAGTAGGTGCAGGGGAAGTTGTGGCAGCAGGCACGTTGAGAGCAGGACATGTCTTTGAGGTGGAGGTGCGGGCTGCAGCAGCAAAACAGCGGTTGTTGAAAGCCCAGCTTGACATTAATGGCTATCCAGTGGAGTTGCATGATCTCCATGAACAAACCGTGCAAGCGCGGCTTCGCTGGTTGCCACGGGGCATCACCGTGCAAGAGGTAGCCGCTGGTTTTGGGTATATTGCAGTGTTAGAGAGCCACACATTTGAGAAGCTGCAGATTAGAGGTCGTGTGGTGTGTGAAACGACTGTTCGGCAGGTGACACTAAAGCTACGTCCAGGCATCACGATTGAAGATGTCCCGGACACAGTGAGCATCAAGGGAATTCCGATGCTTGTATTGGTCAATGATCGTGCGCCTCAATGCCTGCGCTGCTCCAGGCGTGGGCACTACCGTCGAGCGTGCATGGCTCAATCATGCGAGACGTGTGGTGTCTGGTGCGACCCGCGGCAGCTGTGTCCACACTTGCAGGCTGCGGCTAGGGCTAAGGCACTACAGCAAGCAGTGCAGCAAACACCAGGAGTTATGCAACAGCGGCAAGCTGGTACGAAGTCGCATGACACCCAGCAACAACAGCAACCACAGCAGGTCCTGAGGCAGTCGCACAGCAGTATTCAACCGAGCCTGGGTCTGTCGACCTTAAGTAAAAGTGCATCGTGCCTCACCGCGGCGGTACAAACGTCGACTTTCAAGCAAAAAAATGGACTGGAAAATAGTCAACAAGGGTCGGCGGGAAAGAAGCAGTTGCAGCGGCGGCAGCAAAGCGGCATTACTGATGATGGAGATGGACCATGGTTAACTCCTCCACCTAGGCGTAAGCGGAAGCGCAAAACGAGTAATGAAATGACATGTCAAACATCGTCTCAGACCAGCAGGCTGCAGGAAAATAATATGGCTGTGGAGCAACAAGAAGAAGGGGATTACATGAGCGACGGTAATGCTGACTTTGAAGATCCAGCCTTGATTAGAGAGATGCAAGAAGTCAATGACCATGTGTATGCAAGTGCCTTGTGTGAAAACGAGGGGGCACTTTCAAACGGTTCCCCTATGTCTGGAGTTCAAAACAGCCAAAGTATAGTGAGTTGTAGTGGTTCGGAGGAAAGTCGGGAGGTGGGAGAGGGGTGTGGGTAGGGTCCCGTTTCGTTCGCAGTGCCAGCTAGTTTCAAAATTGTGCCGTGGAACGCGCGAGGGGTTCAACGAAAGTTGCATGAAGTGGAAATGATGTTACAACATGCAGACATTTTAGGCACGCAAGAAGCAAATAATATGCATGATTTTGATGCCTCGTTCTGGAAGGCTGATTTTGTGTACTCGGAAGCTAAAGTTGGGGTATTTATTAAGTGGGCAGTCCCATATCAGGTGTTTCCCATTGCTCATGGAGTAAGCGGCATTGACGCTGTGGCGATTAAAGTGTACATGGTTGGGCAGTGGATAACGATTGTCTTTGTGCATGTCACAGGGAATCCATCTGTGGCGGACTGGAATGGGTGGTTTAGTCAATTCGCATCCCCTGTAATCATTGGTGGTGACTTTAATGGTCACCACTATGACTGGGGTTCACTGCATACTGACACCCATGGCCGCAGATTGGCAAGTGTTGTTGCCAACCGCAATCAGGTTGTTATGCAAGATGGGACGTCGACATTCATTCGCTGGCAACAGGACAGAATTCAAGAGTCTGTGTTAGATTTCTTTGTTTGCTCACCTAGCATTGTGTCAAATTTTTCGTTTGAGGTCTCAGACGATCTCCGGGGAAGCGACCATTTTCCGGTTGCGCTGTGTCCCCGGAGAGGTGGTGAGCCCGGGTCCAGACCTCAGTTGGGACCCAGCCCCAAATCGCAGCAGCTGAAGCGGAGGCGTCCTATTATTGATAATGGAATTTTTGGGGAATGGATAAACACGTATGCACCACGGCATACTGGAAGTACTCGGCCACCGCAGCGTCGATCTGATCGTCCGCAATGGTGGACTAGTAAATGTACCATTGCTGTTAGGGATAGGCACCAATCTTATCGGCGATGGAGGCGTGCCCCCAGTGAAGAGCGATGGCTGATTTATCGAGGAGTGGCGCCAGAAACACATTATATCCTCAGGACTGAAAAAGAGTTGTACAGCGAGCGCCTCTGTAAAGAAGTGGGTAGTGCTCATTTGCTCCAGCTGGCCTGGAAGGCTATAGGGCGCTGTAACAATAAAACTGTGCAGGAATGGATATACAGCTCTGCCGCGAGTATCGTAAATCGTGAAATTTTGCGCAGTGAGCAGATGGCGGATGCCTTCGCTGCGAGCTTTGCAAGTGTGTACAGCCTTGCAGACGGGGCATCGCCACCACCAACCAGAGGGGGTACCATCTCTGGTGTGGGAGATGCTCCATGGGAGTTCAGCGAATTCCGGGCTTCTTTGGCTCAGTGTAGGAACGACAGTGCGGTTGGCATTGATGGGGTGGGATATGGGACCATTCGTCAGGGGTCCGTTGAGGATCAGAGGTCCCTTATAGCACTATTTCAGCGCATCCTTGATGGATCACCCATCCCAGCAGCCTGGGCCTTCACTATCCTGGTCCCAGTGCATAAGCCTGGCAGCAACAGATCTGAGGTAATAAATTATAGGCCTATTGCATTGCTATCACGTGTTCGGAAGATATATGAGCGGATGGTAATTCGGCGACTCAGCTTGCACATCGAGTACTTTGGGTGTCTGGCTGAGGAGCAGTTCGGGTATCGTCCGGGCCGCAGTGCACAGGATGCGGTGTTGTTTCTGCTTTCTAGCATACGTGAGGCATGGGCACAGGGCAAGGTTGTCTTGGCTGTCTTCTTGGACATCAAGGCAGCTTACGACACTGTGTCCATAGCCTGGGTTAGGACTGCTCTGATCAATATGGTGGTAGGGCAGAAGCTTGTTGACACCATAGTTGCACTTCTAGGAGTCCGGAGGTTTGTGACGAGGGTCAATGGATTTTGGTCAGCGGAGGCGAATACTGACAGGGGACTTCCCCAGGGAAGTTGTTTAAGCCCTACTTTATTTGCAATAGCAATAAATGAAGTGCTAACTGAGGTTGGCGCTTCGGCTAACATCGTCTGCTATGCGGACGATGTGGCTATTTGGTTTGTAGGCGATAGGTTGGACCTGATGACTGAGTGTGCACAGAAATCTATTGGTGACATTCAGAGCCTTCTGGCTGAGAGAGGGTTGCTCCTAGCCCTCGCCAAGACTGAAGTGGTGGTGTTCGCACGGTATACTAGGGTTGCTGTGGACCGAGTTGAGCTACATGTTGGGGATCAAGTAATTCGGCCGAGGCCTACTGTGAAGTACCTTGGTGTGATCCTGGATTCAGCCTTGAATTGGTCTGAGAATGTAGGCAGGTTAAAAGGAAGGGTGTTGGCATGAACAGCAGTGTTGCGGGCCCTCTGTGTTGGGACTGTGACGAGAGGGGTGTACAGAACGTTTGTCAGATCGGTACTGGATTACCATCTCCCGTTCTTGAATGGGTCCAAGCAGCACTTGCAGGCGCTGCAAGTTGCAGTATACACTTGTGTGCGTGCTGTTTCAGGATGCATAGCCTCCACCCCGGTTCAGGCACTGTGAGTGGAGTGCAATGAGCCTCCGTTGGACATTAGGGCCAAAGAGCTTCTGGTTGCACTATGCCTTAGGAATCTGAGTAGAGGCCCGTCAGATCCAGTGGGCAAAATCTTGGAGGACTATGGAAGCTTGTCTGAAAGAGCACGAAGCATTCTGGGAGAGGCTGGTGCAGAGATTACTCTCCTGCAGCAAGTTTCGAGCGGTGCTCTTCCGGTAGCTCGGGCCCGGTCACTCAGTCCCTGGATTTGGTGTCCGCGCCTGCTTCAGGTCTTCGAACAGGGGAACACGGATTGTGGGGTTTATTGTGATGCCTCGTTCAAGGCGGATGTCCGGTGTGGAGGGATTGGAGTTGCAATACCGTCGCTTAAGATTTTTGTTAAGCGGAGAGTGGAAGCGGTCACATCCAGTATGCTTTGTGAGCTCATTGCCATTTCTGTGGCGTTGGATATGGCAATTGATGTTGAGCTGCCATCATTTACGCTTCACACGGACTCTTTAGCAGGCTTTGGCCATCTCCGGAAATCTTGCGAATGCCTTGAGGTTGACAACCCGCTTATCTACACGATCTTATGAAAGCTGTGGATTGCGACGCGTTCCAGTTATGTACGATTACAGTGGATAAGAGGTCACTCCGGGGATCGTGGCACCGTTCTGGCGGATGGGCTTGCGCGGGAAGCTGTTGCTGAGCAGAGCCCAGTTGTTACCACAGTTTTATCGGCACGAATGCGCCGAGGGATAGTTAAACAGTGGGTCATGTCGCTGTGGCAAGGGAACTGGGATGCGACAGATGCAGCCAGAGGTTTTTATGCGATACACCCAGCATGTGTTGCAAGCTCGAGTATCGACAAGCTTAGCTTCCGTGAGGCGAAAACGGTTTCTAGACTTAGAGTTGGGCACACTTTATTACGGGCCCAACAATTCCGGTATGGGTGGGTTGGCACGCCGAGCTGCTTGGTGTGCCTCGTCGATGAAACGCCAGAGCATGCCCTTCTGGTGTGCAGGAAATACGCGCAGAAACGCCTGTTGCTGGCCTCCTGGTTGCGTGAGCACAGCACGGTGAACGAGCTGCTGGCGCTCTCTGTTGGCAAACATCCACTTGCTAAGTTGCATGCTATTGCACGTTTTTGCCATGACTCAAAGATTAGTGTTTAATTGGGTCCCTGCCCCTTCACCTTCCCCACCTCCTGACCCCACCGGTCTCCGTCTTCGGTCTGCTGTAGTCAGCTGCCAGATAGTGGTGGAGTTCCTGTTTGGCTAGGCTGCGTGTTGGTGCAGTGCGTCACTTGTAGGGAGAGGTTGGAAGTGAAGAAGTGGGCCTGGCTCACTGGGACTTCCCCTGTATGGAGAAGAGAAGGTGAGCCCTCTTGTTCACAGTGGTTCATCAGCAGCAGCACAAGTGTGTACACGCCCGCTGGAACTTCCCCTGCATGGGAAAGAAAAGGCGGGCGGCTGAGTCTGGTACGCGGTGCAGTGCGGCGGTGCAGTGTGCAGGAGTGGCAAGAGTTGTGTAGTGGTGGATTGGATGACCTGGTGTACTGGCAGCAGTTCCGCAGAGAAGTGCAGTGTGCAGTGTGGCGGTGCACGGCGGTGGTGATGATGTGGTGTGCCTCGAGGATTGTTGTAGTGAGTAGGTTAAGTGAGTGGTGTGTGTAGTTTATGTATTAGTAGGGGTGTACGGCTACGGGCCAGGGCCTCAATAAATAATCGTGAAACAAAACAATGTAAAAATGAATGATTTTTAAGCAACCATTGTAAGCTCGAGGGTTGCCTGGCCAACTATGCGACAGCTTAGCTTTTAGGCAACAATTACCTTCCCTCCCAAGCCGCGACCAACGGAAGTCAACATCACGACTATAACTAGAAATTATCCTCCCATTTCCCCCACAAACTCTCCCTGTTTAAGTCATCATGTCCTCAAACTATTCACGTTAATCATCCCCATTACATTTGAGTGGTTATTAATAAGAAGTGTTACGTCGAAAGGCAGGCGAGCTAGACCGTCAATATTAATACTGGACCAACAAACAGCTAACGCTAAACTGTTTTGTGGATATTTACTCATCTTTCACTGAGCACGCATTTGTTTTAATTGCGCCCAGATATTCATGTCAGTACAGCAGAAGGCACTTCCTGTCACATTTTCAATGTCTGATGGAGTAACGTCACATCCAATATGATGTGACCGAACGTGAATTTTGCTACATTTTCCAAGGAATCTACATCCAGCCGTATCATAGATCTTCTCTCTCGGCCTCACAGGGTGTGCTTGCCTTTGACAATGGTGTGAAGCAGCACTCCCATTGGCAAGCTGATTTCTATTGACAGTGAGCATTTTAGTCTTCTGTACAGCCGTACCGCCTGAGAAGACTGTCCGTCCGTCCGTCCGTCGCTTTTTCAACTTCGCAACGTTACCAAGAGACGACCACTGTTTACAACGTTCGATTCAGTCTCAAAAGTTAGTTAAATAACATGACAAATTAAAACATCGTTACCTCCTTATAGCTAACAGACTTCTTCGACGTAACTAAATTAAATAATAACATTTCATCGTCGAATTGAAATCCTAAAGATTTGTGTTAACGCAGCCCCAAAAACAAAAACATTTTAGATTCGTTTAAAAGAGTTTTGTCGCATTGTTGCATGAATGAATAGGCTTACGGTCGAACCAAATTCTCCATTAGGCCTATCTGCTACTTACGAAACTAAAACTGCCGTTAAAAAAATTAGGCCTAAAAATTTAAAATTAAGCCTAAAATCACATTACCATGTCAACGTCAAAATGCTACGAGTCGCTGCTGGCTTTCTCAACAGCGTTTCTCCTGTCCCTTCCCTACTACCACTGATCTATATAGGCTACCTTGCGCATTACGTTGTAACACTGTAACTGTGTACCCGGAACGAGGCATACCGTGTTCCAAAAATGAATAGGCTTACTGTATAGAGCAGTGACATTTGCCGCCGTATTGGCACCAGATTGGCTCCAGTATGGGTTTTGGAGGGCATAACTACAAGGTGCACTACATAAAAATGGAGGGAAAAACAACGGAAGAGCAGATTTCTTAGGCTTAAAATAACGTTGTTTTCTCCAACAACAAAAATCGCGCGTTTTAGGTCTAAGAAATCACTCTTCACAGCATCGGCTTCAGTATGACGCCCTTCTGTTTCTCTCTGCAGTGCCCCTTGCAGCTAACCCATTAAGGCTCCAGCATAGAGTTATATACAATAATACTACGTCGTGTCACTGCTCTATACAATCCAAATCTGTGTCAGTTGCTACTTACGAAATGAAAGTTGGAAATTAGGCCTAAACGCTGACAATTACGCTTAAAATGTAAAATAAGCTTAAAAGCTAACACACTTTTAACGGGCAATTCTGATGGTTACTGCTTTTAGATTATCTTTATTAATAAAATCGAGTTTGTTACGGAATGCGTGTATCCCGTCTATGTGTTTTTGCGTACCCTGGCTAGGAAAGGGTGTTTTTCGTTTGCTTCACTCCCTCATTCAGCGTATCCCTTGTTCCGGAGTCCATACACTTACATTACATATGATTCTTTCCTGCAAAAATGGTTGGAATACGCGTTTGTACATGTGAAATAATAAATACGCCTTTGTACACCAGAAATAAATAAATAGGCATTGGAGACATTGTAAGGGAGGATTAAACAAACGAAGCTTCAACAATCAGCAAGAGGGCGAGCAGGCTCATTCTTCCCACGGTAGCAAAGAAAAAGGGCGAGCGGCCAACAATGAAAAAGGATACGTGCTCTATCAATTACTTGCGGCCGTCTTGTGGCCGTCTCGTTGCCGTCCATCCTACGCGACAACTCGATTTTATTAATAAAGATGGTTGTGCCGTAGTAACATTAATCGCAGTATTCCAAGATGGCGATGGTTTTAGCTACAGCCGCTTCATCCTACGTTTCAACTATGGTCACGCGACACACTTACTCGTGAACTTGTATTATCGTCGCTTCGCAATTTCGGCCGACTGCTAATTTCCATTCAACGTCGCTCAACTGCTTGGCACTAGCTCAAAACGCAACTACATATATGTTCCTTGCTATATCCGTGTGTATTTCTGGATTGCTCTCAGGTATATAGGTGGGTTGGGGTTTCGAAAGCCCCTATTGTGTTGTTAATGCTCGTGCGTATACCTGTGTATTTTGTGGATTTTACGGTTTAAATAACGATGACTGGTAATACGGAAGGTAATTCAGATTTATTTCGAAATTGTTTAAGGGAGTAGGAATTCAGTAGCGGCACCAGGAATAATTTTCAGGGGGGGCACACATTATCAACGGCTTTCTAGTAAATAACAGTAATTCGAAGTTTTACCAATAGTTTACTCATAAAAAAAATAGCTGTACGAACAGGCCTACGTCGAGGAAACTGTGTGTTGTGTAAGGGATGGGGCCGTGGGGGGGGGGGGGGAGTCATAATTCATTTGCAGTTTCAACAATTGAATAACAAGAAAATCCTGCAAGCTCGTTTGCTATATTTTTTTTAACGGTTGGCATGAATACCGTTTTAGTTTGTGGTTTTGTCTGAACTCTAAAATGTGGGTGGGCACCCAGGGAACACAACTGAAATCTGGGGGGCACGTGCAGGGGGGGGGGCGGGGGGGCCCCCCCCCCCCCCCCCCCCCCCCCGGGGGGGGGCCGGGGGGGGGGGGGGCCCCGGCCCCCCCCCCCCCCTTAGCGCCGTCACTGAGTAGGATTACATCCACCCAAAACCAAAACTGCTGTAAAAAACCGCCAAGTTCCCAAAAACGATTGGCCTTTGAAGGTAATGATATCATTCAACCAGGAAAAGGCCGCCAAGGTCAATCCTAGCCAAGTTAATCGCACCGACTAATAGTTCGAAAGTTAAATGAAAACTTGAAGATTGCTACTCGCTGTATTGTTACTCAATCTTTCATTTAACGTCCAAAGTATTATTGGGTGCGATTAACTTGGCTAATAGGATTGACCTTGGCGGCCTTTTCCTGGTTGAATGATATCACTACTTTCAAAGGTCGATCGTTTTTGGATACTTGGCGGGTTTTTCTACCAGTTTTGGTTTTGGGTGAATATCATGACTTTCATAGGACTGTGAACGTATATAAGGTTACACCGTCTTACCTTCATCTGTACCTTATTCTAGAGGAATTTTATTTCTATAAATTTTCACATTTATATTTTTCAAATTTACCAATGCCTATTAGCCGTTAAATTAGCCAAATTGACACGGCTTAGTTTATTGTATGACCATTCATCACATGCTTAAAGGGACACCCGGCCTGCCTTATAACATTCCGCGTGCCAAATTACAGCTACGCGCAGATCGTCATCCGAGCAATTACATCGCCAAGGTCGGCTGGAGTGGTAGCTGCGTTCCTCGCATAGCTGCTGTCTCGGTTGGCTTTGGGAATAGTACACGAAACAGAATCAAGTCAACGATTGTGTCGTCACAAACCGGAATGATTCACGTATTTTAAAATCACAATTTATAATTTTTTAGGCTAGTGTCTTATAATTTTGCTTCGGCGATCTATTGGAATAATTAATTTTAATTTTTACCGGATTAGTTTATTAGATTTTAGATCTCATGGTAATTATTAGAAAATTGGTAGACGTACACACAGAGATGAAACGTCATGATTACTGTACGTGCGCCATGCATCATATAGTGACGGGTCGTTCTTAAATATAGTTAACAATATTCAACAGAAAATCTCCTAGACGCCACATTTTAAAACGGTTTTTAGCAAGGGACAGACTAAAGGTAAGTAAATAGACCTTTGGGGCCGTACTTGATGTGGTGGATCGAGAAAAATGGCGCTGGGAGGTATATCCCTTTAAGTTGCTTCAATCCCATTATTGCACACATTGGCTAACAATCGCTGATTTCGTTCGCTTCGCTCACTCAATCAGCGCATCCCCTTCAGTTGTTTTGTTTAGCCCTGCACCTTCCCCTTAATTTTTCAAGATTTCGTTGACAGTTAGTCATGCAGAAACCCCCGAAGGTCACTGTTACTAAAACAGCAGAACGCGAAGCATTTTATGTTTGGGTTATTAACAAAAAACCCGTTAGCTCGTGGATGCTCGTATTGTTGCACAACCATAATCTAACGTGCATCCCATCATTCTTACGCAATCCACGGCAACATAAAAACAACGTTATTGACGCATCTGTCTCTCTATGAATGGTGGACACTCAGCCTTTAACTTTTATTTTTTCCTTATCCCTGCACCTTCCCCTTACATTTACTACAATTTGAAAGATTTCTGTCGCATTGGAATTTATCCTCAACATGCCAAAATATGCTTTTAGTTGCTTACAGTTAACAGACACATGTCTGCTAGTGAGGTCGCCTTTTTATCATTAACAATCAATTTTTTAACAATTGGATGTCTACAATGGGATGATCTACTGTTACTTGGAAGCGACGCACTAGCATGTGTCTAGATAAAGTCAAGACGGTTCATGTAATTTTATTTGGGCCTTTCCCATCATGTCACCACCAGCTTACCGGGCTTCACAGGCACGTACATTCTTCGGTTTTAGTTAGGGTTTGGATGCCCCGCCATCATGTTTGGTAATCAACGGCGAACCCCGGTGGGTGGGGGGGAGGGGGGAGAAGAGAAACACGCAAGCTATGGCAAATGCCCTCCCCTCCATGCAGACCTTCGTTTTTATTCAATGTTATTGACCCAATGGCTTTTAAATTTGTCACACTGTTAGAGAAATAGGAATACATAAACCAAGACAGTTTATGCAATTTGGGTGTTTCCCGTTATGTTACCACCAGCTTTTTTCATTTGTGCACTCAGGTGAGGGGGTAGGGGACGGAGCGGCAAGCAAGCTAAGGACAACTTCCTTCCTAGTGACCCCCCAGGATCTAGGACTAAATAATTCTAGGGTAGTTTGTGTAATGTGGGTTTTTTCCGTTATGTTACCACCAGCTTTTCTTTTTTTTTTTTTACCGAGCTTACAACATTCACAGAACGTAATTCGGTTTTGTTAGGTTAGGTTATGTTTGGTAATCAATGGTGCACCCAAGTGGGGCAAGCAAGCTAGAGCAATTGCTTCCAATTGAACACACAAAAGTTTTAAAAAAAGCAACATAGTCCATGGGCCAAGTAGCCAAAATCATGAATTTGGTATTGTTTAGGAGTAGTAATTTTCCTTTACACCACAGTTATAAAAAGAACATAAAACATAAAAGAAAAGAAAAGAACATAAAAAAGTATGATTGCCATTTCAAAGTGGTGGCTTTTAAAAATGGCGGCCATTCCAAGATGGCCGCCATCAGCAATCAGCAAATTGGCGATATCTCTGGTTCTAAGCTTTTTTTTTCAGTTAAAGCTTATTTCTTGGCCTATAATTTCTTTTTCCATAACATTTTTCATAATTGTAACGGTTGGCGAGGAAAACGTGATGGAATCAAATTTTCTAGTCTCATAATGCAGTTATGCCAAAATACCTTTAAACGTAATGACTTTACACGAAATGTTTGAAAATACAAGTTGTGGAAAATTTAATTGTCTTTAATTTGGTGCTAAGAAATCGTTTTTCGGATTAAAAATTCCGGAAGTACAAAAGTTTGAAGTTGCAAAAGTACGTGGCGTCGGGTACTGCTGCAGGCAAGCTGTTTGTTCTACCTGCCAGCCTAATTTTAATCAGCCAAATTGCTGCCTATCCATGATGAAGGATGTTGACTTTTGAAAAAAGGCTACGATGGAAGCAAAGCTACGATTTTTTATTTTTTTTTCTAATGCAGCCCCCAGAATTAGACAAATTAAATAATGAAAAAATTCAATGATTGATAAACTTGTATAGTTTTTCAAAGAACTTCACAAACTGAGATGAACTGTTGTTATAAAAGGTAAGACTATAATAATAACATCTACACCTTATGAACCCTAATTCCGAGGTCACGTGTAACCAACAACACAATCCGTAACAATCACTTTAAACCTGCCGTGCACCTGGCTAATCATTGCTACGCTGCAAAATGGCCAGCAACAATAAGACCTCTGTAAACAATGAAACAAAGAATTAAAGAAATATCGTATTATTTAAAAGAAGCATAAACCGCTGGTGCGGTCGCAGTAACTCCAGGGAGTCTGGTCTCACCAGGAATGTTTTTTTTTTTTTCTGTTTGTTTGTTTTGTTTTTTTGGTCTGTGATGCGTTGTGAGTTAAGGTCTGTATGTTGAACCAGGTTGTTCTTCCTTTTATGGGTAGATTGTGGATTGGTTGCTGGCTTAGGGTAACTTAGGTTAAGTTAGCGTAGGTTGAACGTTCGGTATTTTGTAGACCACCTAGGCCCAAGTAAGACTAAAGAATAAAGAACCGCTGGTGCGTTTTGTTGTTTTGATTTTGCTTTGTTGTTGATTTGTAGGGCAGGTGGCCTGTGGAAGGCTACCGTACTTGAAATAAATAATAATAATAACCTCTGGCATGACCGGATGACTGAAATTAACGCTCCCTAAAACGCTTTGAACCACTGGACGATTAAAATTAAAATAATGTACTCCTTATTAGTTTGTAGAAGTTTGAGTGCTTTGAGCTTACCTTTCCCCGTGCGGGGACTCTGCCTTCGTCAACATTCCCTACGAGCAAACAGCTATTTGGCGAAAATGTCTGGAAAATTTATATGAAGTTCCGGTACAGAAGATGATGGCTGGATGTTACAAAGATGGCAAGCTTTGCATCCGATGGCTGACACGAGCACCTGAAGCAGTATTGGAACTTTCGAGTTGCCCTTGTTCAAGATTGTGCATGCCAACAAGCACTTGTATGGTAAATCAGTTGAAATGTACTGAGGCATGTAAGCTGGCAAAGTGAGGTAACACGGATGAGTCTGAAGAATTGGTAGGTAGAAGATTTTTTTAAACTACTATGACAGTGTTGAAAGTGATAACGATGAGTAACTTTTGTTGGAATACTGTACTATGGAACCAGAATTGTCAGCCCAGCCGCGCATCGACGGTTTCATAAAAAAAAACAATATGATGTTGAGCGCATGGGTGATGTTTGATGCCCCGTTTGCAATATAGGGAAGGTTTGCTGTCTTGTGTTTACCACCGAAGGCGTATATCCCGTTTGTGCGTTTTTATGCTCACTGGCTAATAAACATTGATTTCCGTTTGTTTGCTCAATCAATTAGCACGCTCAAGCATCGTTTAAACAATTATTTTGGCTGGCTATGCCGAAGCTGTGTATCCCATCTGTGCATCTTTGCGCATTTTGAATACTTCACCGATTACACTAATCCTTTAATTTAAATCGCCCAACGGTTTATGCAAGCGGCCCAAAGGGTTTTGTATAGTTGTACTTACAGAATTTTTAATCCGAAAAACGATTTCTTAGACCAAATTAAAGACAGTTGAATTCTCCATAACTTGTATTTTCAAACATTTCGTGTAAAGTTTTGGCTTAACTGCATTGTGAGACTAGAAAATTTGATTCAATCACGTTTTCCTCGCCAACTATTACAATTATAAAAAATGTTATGGAAAAAGAAATTATAGGCCAAGAAATAAGCTTTAACTGAAAAAAAAAAGTTTAAATGTCTTTTCAGAACCAGAGATATCCCAATTTGCTGATTGCTGATGGTGGCCATCTTGGAATGGCCGCCATTTTTAAAAGCAACCACTTTGAGATGGCAATCATACTTTTTTATGTTCCTGAGACATCCATGCAACTGTGGTGTAAAGGAAAATTACTACCCCCAAATTATCCCAAATTCTTGACTGGCCCATGGACTACCATTCCCATTTGTTAACCGTCATACTACTTAACTGTAATTTTTATAACCAAAAATTTATTCCGCAAGAGTACATACGGAAATAAATGCACGTCCTATTTCATGAGGAAAGAACAAATTCACAATACACTATGAGTTATATGTTATCTTGTTATAAGGAGAGCCACTGAGACCGTGAAGACAATGTCTCATGCTCACTCAAGATTCATAGTATTCGAATTCCAAGCGTAAATTTTGCAATAAGTAAACAATACCTTACCACTCTTTATATAAGCCCAAGTAGTCAAAAACAAAACTAGTAAAAGGGTCGTCAGTTTAGCATTGTTCGACACTTCAAAAGAGTGATATCAACAAAGCAAAACATTCATACCCCACCTACTAATATAATAAATAGTTCAAAGGCTAATGCGAAACTAACCCATACACTGCTATTTTTGGTTTGGAAAAAAAATGGTTCTGGGCGCTCTGCGTCCTTTGGAATAATTTTATTAGGTATTCTGCTGTAAAAACAAATCTTCAATAGCCATCCGTGTCTTATCGGAATGTTTTAAACTAGTTTAGGATGGTTTTTAATGAATTTTCTTAGCCTTTTCTATAGTGCGTTCCATCATCTGAGATTTTCTCTGTCTACACAGCTTCCCCGGTTAAAATTTCGACCACACTCCAAGTGAAAATAAAGTTTTCGACTGAAAACCACCAGCCAATCTTTATGCACAGTCAACATACTGTAAAGGAAACCAACACTTTTAAATGGTGGAGGGAAATAAAACTGTTAACATTTATCACTAAAAGAAAAATAGGAAATAATTAATCGACAAACCCCGGATGTTTGATATTTATATCCCTAACCATCCACAAACGCTGCATTTAATCCAAAATGGTCGGAATGAAAATCAAAGAACTCGGAAGGTTGGTAATTCAAGCCAAGTTATTAATATACTGCTGGTGAGTATAGACACTTCCACACAAGAGATAAAGAAACACAATTTACTCATTCAGTTTAGCACAACCCCGACTGGAACTTGAGCCATAGTGCTAGTCCCCCCTCCCCCTCCCCTCCCTCGGTTTGCCAACACTTTACCACGTCAAGTCTTGAGTCGAGTGCGCGTGAGCGGAAGTAACAGGCTACTTCCGGTCGGTTAGGTTCGTCACCTCCTTCTTTGCCGGGATGTCAGATCGAGCACGTCATGGTCCATTCACGTGCCGCACCTTATTGCCCCCCCCCCCCCCCAACCCTCCCCTCCCAGCCACAGCGTTCGTCGCCAACTCTTCATGTATTATGAAAAAAGGAAATTCAAGGCGAAAACCATCGACTGCTATTCAAATTGTTGCAAAGTGAATGGAGGAAGGGGAGGGGCGTATTCCAAGGACTGACAAGTGTATTATTACATTTGTTGCATGTATGTACTTTGGACTATCCTACAAGTCGTGTTTGTTTGGTTCAAAAAAGCAAAATTTATAACCGCGTTGAACATTTCATATCAAATTGTAAACTATTTTCCTTAAAAATAGTAAAGTATTGCGTTAATGTATTAAATTTAACCTCATGGCTCGGCTTTTCATTATGACTATTTGGTCGGTCTTCATTTGACTTCATCAAGACGTATAATTGGGCTGAAACTCTGAAGAAATGATCTCGCCATAATGAAGCGGTTTTTTACTAACCGTGCGAAATAAAATCAAAAAAAAAATCATTTACATGACATGATCATAGTTTGGTTCTGTTTACAGACCGGGCATTATTTATGTCTGAGGAGATTGACAAGAATTGAAAATGTCACCTCCAAATTTTCAATGTGCCCCCCCCCCCCCCCCCAACCCAAAAAATTTCTCTCCCACCACAAAAAGTAAGCTTTTTTTTATGTCATTTCTGGTCAAGTGTAGTATAGATGATTTTCTTTGGACTAATTAAAAAATAGTATTTCGTATCGAGAGGTTTCCATTTGTGTGGAAAACGAGCCACGACTTCTTGAAAACATTAAAGAAGGGTTTTTTAAACCACCTTTGGACCAAGATTCATGATTGATGACAGTAGAATAACTTTTGTATGTAAGACATGTATATTGGCAAGCAGTTCTGCTCCTGCCTTTCAAACCGTCAACATGACAACACGAAAAAGACCCCATAGTGCAAAACATATTTAGAAAGTGGTTTTAAAGAACTATTCAATAGATTACACTAGAAATAACGTCACAATCTTACACGATGGAGGGGTCCAGCAGCTGTCGCGTGTTTAGAAGTTTTGACTGCTGAAAGTGTTATTTTTGAGATCCAAAAACGAATTTTTCCTCTAGTTTGGTCTGTATTTATTTTTGGTGTGTGACCCTCCCCTTGACGGGTTTAAAAAATGTATGACCCCCCCCCCCCCTCCTCAAGAGGGTCCAAAAAATCTACGACTTCCTTCCCACCCCCTATTTTCTCCAGCTCAGCTATATTATGTAATTTTGAATTTTAGAGTTAGTTTTCTTTTAAACAATAGAAACACGCATGTATTACGCAATGCCACTGTGGTAGCTTGTCTTTAAATTGTGTGCTAAGGTGAACGAACGTTACCGAAGTGACGTTTCTTGTCTTGTCGTTAATTCCACCATTTTGTGTCCAAAATTAGACTTTAATGTTGCCTGATCTTAATTCAATATTGGACGCACGTGAAGGAAGCTGCCCTTCCTCACCAGTCGCCTAGGTGACGCTCAGAAATGCCATTTCAGGGAATTACCACGTGTGAATTGTGCAAAACCCAGCAATCGAGTTTCATGTAAAAGGGCATCTCGTGAATTATTCGTCATAATTTGGCAAAATTATTTCATGTCGTTTTAATGAGACTAAAAGAGTTCACTTTCGTGTCTCGACTTTTAATGCCTAGTTTTCGTCGTCTTAACATCACATCTCACTTTTTTCAATTTAAGGTTAGTATTCACACTAAAGGAGAGTCTGTAAAGCAGGGATAATAACTGGCTAGCAGTCGTTGAGCTAGCTGTTAGGGACACTGGAGGTAAAAACGTGTGTGCATGTAGTTTGTCAAGCCAATGCGGTGAGAACGGATTTCTTGGACCTCAATTTGGAGGATTTGTTGGCAGCTGCACAACTTTCATGAAAACCCTCGGCTGACAGAAAATGAGAAATCAATGGAATGAGTGGCACTTTGGGTGGTGATATTGTGCAATCCAGTCGCGTGTGCTACTTTCGTACCCAAGATCCGGCAAGTAGTAGAGCCCTGATTGGTGGATTGATGGAAACATCGATTGTAGGGTCATTTTACCATTAAAGCCATTTTGCCGTAGAATCGTCGCTGGCGTAAAGGCTCAGCGCTCTTTGGCCCATGCAGTCAATGCTCCTCCGACTGACTGCCGAAAACAGCGAGGAAGGGCCCAACCCCGTACTTTATTGGAATTAACGTAGCATTATCACCTATTGAAAATACCGTTGTGCAACTCTAGCGGCAGTGATATTATTAACTTTTACAGTTTGCTTCCAGGTGTATGACGGCGTACCAAATTTTCCCTCAATAATTAAGGAGGTTCGTGGCTTGTTTGTTTCGTTAAAAGAAATGGCTTATACATTCCTTCTCTTGATACAAGCAGTTGCTAGATAGTTGGCGGAGCGAGCGAGCAAAGCGTAGCCTATAACGGACACCAAATTGCAAAATGTTGGTCTGTTGGTCCGTTGGTTGCACTTTTTTAGTCTGGGTGGAGCCCAAACGAAAGGTCGGATTGAAATGAAATTTCGCACAACGCTTTATACCCCCAAAAGTATTCCTGAGCCAAAATTTAACGTAAATCGAACAATTATTACTGTAGAAATTTTAAAATTTTCGAATTTATATCTAACACTCACCATTGTAAATTTGGAGTCGTGAATAGTTAAGGAATTTCTAATGGTAGTCAAGTGAACTTTAAAAAACACGGCAAATTAAATTTTGGTTGCTTCTTTCTAGCTAATAATCTTTTTCGACGTAAGTCAACGAAATAATAACATTTGATGCTTGCATTTAACCACTACAGTAACAAACGCAACCATAAAAACAAAAGGATTCCATTAACGACACACTTTAGTTTCATTTGAAAAAAGAATGCTTTGGAGATTATTCAATTCAACGTGGCAACGAAAGTGGCGCCTACACTAGCGTTAGGAATCCCGAATATGAAACCTGAAATCGTCGTATCAAGCCCAAGCGGTATTTTAAAACGATATTGACATCATACGAAACACGAAAGCACGAAACACGAAACAATAATTTGCCCGCCTCTCTCAATTCCTGGTTGCCACGGTAACGTGGACTTGAAAACAAAACCGTGTTGCATCGCATGAAGGAATAGGCTTAATCTCGAACCACTGTTGTAATCTGCTACTAACGATAGTAAATCGGAGATAAATATTAGGCCTAAACGCTAAAAATTAGGCCTAAAACCTAAAATTAGGTCTAAAATCTAACACATTTTAAACCTAAATTGTGATGGTTATTTCTTTCAGATTATATAATAGAGATCGCTGTTGCAGTCATAGAGTTAGGAAATAATGTATTATCTTGCATTGCGTGATAGAGGTGTGCCAACTTAACATTTTCGTTGGTGGCGGTGGCTTATACCAAAGCAGTATTGTGAACCTTTTGAATCTTCTGACTATTGTTAAAAACTATCGTACTGATGATTGTTTGGCTTGCAGTTAAACGCCTTATTACGTGCTGTTGTATTTTTACTCGCGGCGATGGCCCACGTCTTCAGTGTTGGCTGCGAGAAGAGGCTACAAATAACTAAACAAAAACTAAATGCTGGAGCAAACGAAAGCTTGTTAACGTAAATTTGACACCTAACATAGACCTACATTAAACAAAAAGGCTAAAATAAGAAAAAGGCCAGCAAAGAACAGCAGTACGTCACACCAAAAGGCAAACAGCCCAACAAAACCCATTAAGTATTTTTTAAGAATTATTAACAAATGTGGTATCGTCATTAAAATAAAAACGAAATATAAGTTTGAAATGAAGGTTCGTTCGCTCCGCCTACAATAGGCTTAAAGCCTGTTTTCTATTAATACACACTGCTACATGTTATCAGTTTCTGCAGTTTCAATCGGTGATAGTATCACTTTATACTCTGTACGCGATTTGTAAACTGGGCGTGGCTCGCGAGCAGCTTGATTGTAGCGTACATTTTCCCGGAGTCGGTGTGCCTTGTGGCTATCTATAAACCGCACCAAGGCTTGTTTGGCGATAATGGTTTTGCTATTTAAAAAAAAAAAATGTATTGTCGACTTTTTTTTTTCATTACAGGTCTTCTCCATCAATAGGGAATCGGGGGAAATCGAAGACAAATAAAAAATATTGGGGGGAGGTGGGGAGTATACGATAAATTTCAGGCTGGATTCCAAAAAAAGAAAATACTCAGTTTTTTTTCTTACCAAATCTCATTTTAGCCTCGGTTATCTTTCCACTTACTGTCATTTCCGACTCAGGCCTTTTCAGCAGTGGCGTAAATAAGGATGGTGGGGTAAAAGGGCTCCCCCCCCCCCCCCC
>JAHWFP010050546.1:60198-73008 GCA_023313725.1 Lithobius niger | reverse complement strand
TTAGAATAATTTGGATTGTAAATCTAAGTTAACCAAAATACAATATTTAGAACAATTTGGATTATAAATATATATCACCAAAATACAATGTTCAGAATAATTTTCTGAACTTAGTGCGCAACAGATGTTGTTCTTAGTGGTATTCCTTTGGCTGGCTGAGCCACGAGAGAGAGAGAAAGCCTTTCTGGTGGAAGACTTGCATTATTCAAAAGGACCTGAATATAATCCTGCTGGCCAACTTAAGCATTCAATCAATTTTGGCGCCGATGGGACTGACTCGCACGCGCCTCTCTTTCTCCCATCGATTGGACTGACGGT
Organism: Lithobius niger; assembly: GCA_023313725.1. Taxonomy (NCBI): domain Eukaryota; kingdom Metazoa; phylum Arthropoda; class Chilopoda; order Lithobiomorpha; family Lithobiidae; genus Lithobius; species Lithobius niger. The sequence continues at coordinate 72,690 of JAHWFP010050546.1, read as the reverse complement.
GGACAGACAGACAGAGGTGATGGCGGCTACCAGGACATTTCTTAATTAAAGAAGAATTTCTTCATTAGATTACTCTCCTTCCTTTAATACTTGGAGCATCTGGCTCTGCCCGGGTGGTGTCATTTTTCGTTCCTTAACGAATTTTACTTCCAAATTCAGAGTTTTGACTTTTTTGTATGATATTCGCAATTGGCTTGTTTTAGTGTTGCCAAGTCACTCAGCCTGGAAGGGGAATTATGCAGATGTCTTATCATCCGTTACGACGTAGCGTTACGTAACACACAACATTTCTTTTTGCTACATTATTCTTCTAACTTCTGTTTACAACTTGAATTTTTTTCCCCCAAAATCGCTGATCATTCATCATTCATTATAAAAACGAAATCAGCAGAAAAAACTTCACAATTGGTAGGGGTTGGGGGGAGGGGAGAAAAAATGTTGTGCATGGCAAGTGTAACTCTGGTATTACAGAGGGAGGAGGGGCATAACTACCAAAAAAAAATGTTGTTTAATTTGTGAACACTCCTTTTATGTTTGGAATTTGTAAATTATCAACGACAATATAATTATATGAGGTGTTGTTCGACAACACAGGTAGTTCTTACCATTTAAAATGTGTGGTTTGCATTTCATATTCAGCTGCGGCATTTTAAGAACTAGCAAACACATGCTCACAATTGTTGGTCAGGGACCGGTCATAATTTATCTCGGGGGAGGGGGAGAACTTGGGTGGGTCTTGGATTTTTTGGACCTGCACTCGGGGAGGATGGGTCATACATTTGTTAGGCCCATCAAGGATGGTGGGGGGGGGGGTGTAATTTCTTTAAAACCACTTTCTAAAAAAAGTATTTGCACCATGGGGTAATTTAAAGACGTGGACATGCTGACTCAAACTGACTTAGTAGTGCCAATATGCATCCCTTACATCAAAAGTTATTCCACTGTCATGAATCATGTTTAAAAAATACTTTTATGAATGTTTTAATGAACATATTTTAAGTCACAGCTCGTTTTCTGCACAATTGGGAACCTGTTGATTCGTAATTCTATTGTCCAGAGGAAATCATCAACACTTAACCTGAAAAGAACTAAGAAACGCTTACTTTTTGTGGTGGGGGTAGAGGTTGTGCCAGAATGTTTTTGAACCTTGTGTAGGGGATTTTTTTTTTCACGCTCATGGAAGGTGAGACAGTTCACCGAAAATTCATTTTCAATTCGTCCTTCCCCCCACCCTCTCAAGCATTGCAAAATGACAGGTCTCTAGTTTGAAACTGTTTGAGAAACAGTCCTGTAATTATGCACACTAAATCTGACAGTTTTGCTTGCTGTGATATGCTAGGTCATTGTTTACGAAGCAGTGGCAGGATACTGTTGCTTTTTAATTCTTGCGTTTGACTTTTTTTTACCTTACTGAACTTTATGAACATGCATGAAGACCGATCCAGTGGTCCGCCCAAGAAATCATTGTCGAACCTCAATGTCAGAAGTCATTATTAATTACTCATTATTACCAGCAACTAATACACGTTCGTAGGACATGGGAGTATTTATGTTGTAACTATCACTTGGTATTGCATCCCTTGTCACAAGGTAGTGTGGGAGAGAAACTGTGGGTTTCGTTTCCCGGATCCAAGTCACTTAATTCAACATTGCCAGAATCTTATTTTACCAAAGCAACACTAAACGACATCAACTTTCCACCACGCGTGTGAACTGGTATTGAGTCAGAAGGCGAAACGTGCACTATCTGCCCCAGTCTCCTTGGCTTGAAGAAGTCATCTTCTTCACCGCTTCATGGCTTCATGGCTATGGAGCGCTTTTCCACGTGGAGGTGTCACATGCCTGCACTAATCGTAGCACAAGTGATATTTTTAGCACCTATTTATTGGTTAAAACTTATACAGTCGTTCCACAATTAGCCATATTGGATCGTAACCAGAACGAGAGATGGAACAAGCAGTAATATTATGATGGACACTCTGTCGAGCCCTCCTTTTTTACGCTCCTGTTATTAATGAGGGTGGCTCGATGGCTAGCATGACAATCTCAATGCCCCAGGCCAGGGTGGGTAAGTGTGGATTCCTACTCTGGGCACTCCTCTGGCCAGAAAATCGCTCCCTCTCTTGTCTTAATGTGACGTAAAACTGCATCAATGAATTCAGTCCAAAATTCTCAAACATTTTGCCTCCGGCCACTGGGGGATAACTCCCTTCCCCCACATCTCCTCCTTCAGATGGCATTCCAGTACATTTGCTCAGCACTGATTGCACACTCCAGTATCCCCTTGTTCCCCCAGATCATTCGCACCCTCAATAGGTGTGGTAGGTGCTGGCACCAAACGGCGAATGAGCAAACTAGCGAAGATGCCGACGAAATTTCCAAAGTCTGCCAACTGAGGGCACTACTTATCATACCTGTTGCGCCTTTCTTTGTGTCGCCTTTTTGTGTAGCTTTGTGAAAGGCTGTACTATTACGGTCTTTACTGTAGGAGCTTCTGCCTCGGCCCACCCCCGTCTGTTCGGAAAGAGAAGGGTTGCCTAAATGGACTCGATGCTCATGTTCATTGTGGTATGCAAGGTTCCTAGGTCTTTCCTAGCAAAATTGTCTCTTTCCGTCCTGAGATAAAGCAGCAGTTAAAATGACGTTCTGTAGTTCGGTAAGCTTTAAGTAAATAAATACAGATGCGAGCCTATTTCTGATTTTGCTTTCCATCCTCTTTATTCTTGATTTAAAAAAAAAAACTCAACTCGATCATTCATTATTACATTGGCAGCCGTTGGCTTCAGTGTATTAAAATACATACTCGTGTTTCTCCTGCCAACATTCAACATCATCAACATCCATCCTATCATGGACTTATATACTATCACACTCCATGGTCCTATTCAGATAACATATATAAGAGCATGGTGACCATTACACACTTGTATCTTTTCAACTATGAGATTTGAGCTGTTTCTTTCTGCCTCTGAAACAGTACAGTTTCAAATACGTCCGAAAGGTGGATTTGATCCCCAGACAACATAAAAGCCACGTTTAGGGATACTGCTTTATGGTTTTCAGTTTAAATAATAGTGGATATAATGCTGACGTTTGCCTAATTACTAGCAACTATTACTTGCAGGCTATCAGTTCCCCACTATCCCTTTCCCTCCGTCACTCTTGAGGTAAGACAGGTAAACGTCAAGAGTGACGGCGGGAAGGGGACTATTAGTGGGAAGGGGACTATTAGTGGGAACTAATAGCCTGCCCGTTATAAGCTAAATCAGTTAAGTCGCAGCTGCGCACATTACTTTTCATAGAATTCAGGGCAGAGAGACGATATATTTCCTGCGTAGTACAGTCTTACGCCGATTTCATACATAATAAGCATGGTGTCGTGCCGAACCGTTCAGTTAGACGTCACACGTTATAAAAAAAACGGACTGTGATGTACCCAACTGAGCCGCAATTTCTCCCACCAGTTTGGTGCTGTCGTGCTTGAAAATTGCACGGACCACACACTTTGATGATTACTTGTGAAATCGAAGAGGTGCTGAGCCATGCTATGAAACGTGTGAAACGTATCCATGGTCGAGGTTGAGATAGGCGATATGGTACGTTCGGCCATAACATCTTTTCAGTTGAAGAGCAGTGAAAGTGCAGCGAAGTAGTGTGCACAAACCCTCAATAGGAAAGGGGAAAACTGCGGTAAAATGGGCAAAATCAGAAGGGCGTACTATGTTGAATTGATGATATGAAAAGGTAAGCCTGGGGAGCATTCTTTTTTTAATTTTGCAAAAAAAATTGTTTAAACAACAAGCAGTTGCAGCAACTACCTACTCACAACCGTACACTTCTGCCACTTTCGAAAATGTCACATTTCGAAAGTGGCGGAAGTGACGGAAGTGTACAGACACCCGCACACCTCTATCATGCACAGCAACAGCAATCTCTATTATATAATTTTATTAATAATAATAATACTTGATTGGGTACGCATCCCAAAGAAAATGTTAAACTTGTATGGTTGCGATACAATGATACAATGTAAATCATAACATATTATATTGTACAGCACTGAAAGTCACTTATGTCGTAACATTCTATAAGAAAAGCAATTGAATGTCACAATTTTAATAAATAAAGTATTTAAGTTAATTTCTACATATTTACCATTCGACAATCAGTTATGATTCGTATGGTGTATAAGACTATAATTACGTTTTAACCATAAATTAACCAATGTTTCATCTCTTGTTTTGCATGTTTGAACTGCCCAGCTTTAGAAGGTGTGAGGAATTTTATTAAAAAGTGTTGATATATAATGATTTTGGCACATGGCTGCATAACTATTTTTAATGAGTGGTATTTTGAATCTTATTGATTGATTCCCGTGAAAACCATTTGTAAAGATATCCTTAATTTTGTACTCAGATTTATAATAGTTAATTTAAATAATAGTGTAATCTGTTAAATTTGTAACATTTTTTATTTTCCATTTTTTACTAAAATCATTTGTTGGCTCTTTGTTTCCATTCCTACCAAAAACAATTTTAATTAACTTATTTTAAGCTTTTTATAATAATTACATGACTAACAACGCCAAGCAAGTGTTAGGCATGTTAGGGATGGCTACATACTTCACGGGGGTTGACGTAAAGGCAGAATATTTACAAGTGCCACTGAATGAAGACTGTCGTACTGTTCATTTTGCATGCATCTGGGGAGCTTTTTGGTGAAGAGGACGGCATTTGAGCTAATTGGAGCACCTGTGTCATTTGCCCAAATGATGGATAGTCTTGAATGACTCACTTTTCTCCCACGTCATGATATATAGTGATGATACCATCGTCTTTTGCGATGACTTCCCTTCACACCTCGTGCACATCGCCAACGTCTTACAGGATGCCAATTACAGGATGCCAACTTAACAAAAGTCAATCAAGAAAACCCAGTGTTGCAAAAAAATAATCAATTATGTTGGGCACACCATTGCAGCTGGATCCATCAGCCCACATCCAGATAGGGTTGAAGTTATTAAGAACTTTCCAGAACTCACTAATGTAGACGAATGTTGGGTATGTTCAGCTTCTTCAGGCCCTACATCCCTCTGTTCCATGAGATGGCAGCTGTAATGAACAACCTTCTTAAGAAGAATGTCAAATGGAACTGAACACCAGAGTGTTCACAAGCAGTGCAGAACTTGAAGGATAAGCTAATTAAGGCAACCTTATGTCTCTCTTGACACGTTAAGACCCTTTGAGCTACATGCAGACAGCAATTGGAGTGAACTTGCATCAATCCTCCTTCAGGAGCAGGATGGAAAAGGATTGGCACCATTTTTCTTCGCGGGGAGATGACTTACTCAATCAGAGAAAAAGTATAGAGTTTCTGAACTTGAAACTTGCTTGGTAATGTTTGGACTTGGAAAATTCAAACCATACTCGGCACTTTCACAAACACGGTCCTTTAAAGATCCAGCAGGCAGGCTAGCAAGTTGGATTCTTGGCTTCAGGGGTACGACTGAGTAATCATGTACAAGAAAAGTAGCTTGCACAATGCGCCAAATGCCATCTCCAGGACATTTGAGGTAGATCAAATATGAAAGAGATGCACAAAAACTCAAAAATGGAGATAAATGTTACTGACAGACCAACGCATTTTCCTTCAAATGAAGAATTTTGTGAGACCCAAATGACATCTTGCAACAGATCGCTAAGTTACATGATAGGCCATCCAATGATTCGACACTTGAGGAGACAATGAATTTAGCTACATCTTGCAAAGGCAAGCTTTATTTATTTCTTGATCTGCTTGTCAAGGCATATGCTGCAGGTAATGTAAGGGAAAGAGCGGCTGGTGGCAACATCTTGAAGATTGTTGTGCCAAAAAGCCTGTTGCATAGAAGTAACTCATGACTCGTGGCATGGACAAGTTCAGAATACAACACTACGACTGTAACTTGGAAAGGCATGGCGTGTGGTGGAATACTTCAAACCATTTAAATATTATCAGCTCATGAAGACAGCTAACCAGAAACCTTTGAGATTTATCCAGAACTTGGAACCATCTAAATACCTATGGCAGAGAATTTCAGCGGGCCTTGTAGGACCACTCCCCCGCACGAGATCTGCGTTTCGTTGACTCCTGGCAATTGTTGACAAAATGCCATGGTACCATGAATTCTTGTCACTTAGGGCGTCTAATACAAAATAAGTCTTTTCAGGGCTCTCCTGGACTGAAGCTCATTGGGTTTCCCTTGTACAGCCTACATGGAATTAAGAGCTTCTTTCTTCAACAATTCATGGATGGCAAATATGCAGAAAATAGGATCAAGGTAGACTACAGTACACCTCATTATCCGGCCTTACTTCGAGCCTTAGAGCCTTTGCTGGCAACCATGTCTATTGGTTGGACAAATTACAGGGATTTGCATATGCTGCTCGAAGCCAAGTCAACTGAGCGACAGGCTTCAGCACAGCGAAAATTGTAACAGGTAGGAACTGTCATACCCATCGATACACCAGCAAAATCCTTTGCAGGGAGCAAAACATCCAGAACAGAAGGAAAAGAGAACCCAAGTATAAGCAGAGGTAATAAAAAAGTTTCAAGATAAGTATGCACAAGCGGGGGCTTTCAATAAAGAAATCCAGAGAACATCAGAGGGTGGCAATGGGCCAAGGAAAGGAGGCAAAACTGGAGGAAACATCTGACAGGTTGATCATGCCTAAACGGAAGAAACGCCCCACGACCAGCCAAGACAAGGTGAAGAGCCGGTGAAAATGCCGTCAGACAGTCTTTGGTAGGCTCAGAACAAGAGAGATGTGACGTGCACAATGCAAAGGGAAGGGAAACTTACAGAAAAAAACGAAGGAGAAAAAAGACTATGGCTGCACGAGGGCAGAAGGCACATGGAAGGAAAGAGAAGGAGCAAAATGCAGAGAGGAAGACTTTAAATAGAAGGAGCTATTTGAAAGACACAAGAAGCTGAAAAATCAAATTAAGAAGGCAGAGATAAAGAAAGGCATTGGATCTTTGGAGGGCACTACAGAAGGAAGAAGAAATGAAGTCCAAAGGCGTAACTTCCTTGAAGGGGCAGTGGTAGCAGCATGCGACACCATCAACTAGCCAAGCCGACGACTGGCCCAGTAATCCTCACAATACGCTAAATGCTAAACATACACCAGGAACTTTTGAGGAAGGAAATTTGGTTGTAAAAACTACACATCAGCTAAGCAACGCAGCAAAATGCATTGCTCGAAGTTTAATGCTCACACATGAAAGACCTTTTCACATAACCAAAAAGAAATTGAACAAAACCTTTATGTTGCAGCACAAGGAAACAGGTGAACCCTATGGGCCTGTAAACATTCAGCACCTTAAGACTTACCACGAAAGGCAAGAAGATGTTGATCAATCAGCTGTAAAGAGACCAACTTCAAACTCAATGAATGAGGAAGGAATTACACTGATTGAGCGAACAAATGACACCACGGGTGAGCAGTCAGCTGTAAAAGGGCCGACACCAATAAGGCAAGCTCAGCCACATGCAGAAAATTTAAACAAACCAGCTGTAAAGGATCCGGTGCCAAAAAAGCAAACTGTGTAAACACCACAACAAACAATGTAACAAATAACACCGAGAACCTCAGCAAATACTCATGTTGATTCATCACCAGAAGGTGCATTGTCAGGCGATATCTGCCTTTCTGTTTTTATTTGGGTTTTTTTTTTTTTTTTTACATTTCCCTTGTCCAACACGTTTGGCGATGCCATAGGGGACGTTAGAGTCCCTGGCAGGTCTAACCTTGGTGGTAAGGCATTCGTGTCCCCATACCTATTCCCTTACCCCCCTCCCCCCCCCCCGCCCCTACTTTTATCACTTTATGTAATTGTCTTTTTTTTTTATTTCGGCTGGCTGTCACTGATCTTTCCTAAGGTCCTTGCCAGACCTGTTGCAATCGCGACAAATGTTATTATATTATATTATTATATATATTATAAATGAGCCAACAAAGCCTCGTTTCAACTTGCATCCATGTAATACTGGTATCATAAGTATTAAAAAATAATAGGCCTATGCGGCACCAACTGGCACAACTGTATAATCCACCTCAGTTTACTCACGTCTATGATGGAAATAAAACTAACAAAGTTTGAAGTAATAAATTCGGGTGAAAGGATTTTTTTCTACAATTCCAATTGTGGGTAAAATTAGCCTACCATGTTTGACAACCCAGCTGCTATCAGTCAAGATTGTTTTATTTACCGTTTTATAAACTTGGCAACATAGTAAATCTATGTTTCCCGCCAGAGAAGAAGGGAAAGAAATTTTAGAATGCACTTTTAGAGATGTAAATAGGAAAAGTCAACTTCTTTATGGTTTGCAGAGCGTCACTGATGAAAACGATAGGTAAGAGGCAGGTCACGTCTTTTTCTTAAAACCCGGATTGCTACAGAGAGGTCAAGTTGTAGGGAAGGAGAGACAAGAGCAGCTACAGGCAGTAGGGACAGTAAAACCCCCACTACCACAAAGGGACTATATCAACCATAGTGATGCAGGCAGGTGGATAGAGGGAGTAATGTTTATCACATTTGGTCATGATGACAGGTCACAAGCGGTCGAACTGAAAAATAGGTGCTCAACCCTCTCACCTCCTGAACTAGCATGCGTGAGTATTTAAGGGGGTGTTCATCATTTTATACATAAAAACCATCAACTGCACAAACCAAGACGTTGCACCGTTTCCCCACAGATTTTAGGGCGGAACGGGCCAAGGAAAGAAGGCAAAACTGGAGAGAACACTGGTGGGTTGTTCATGCCTGCAGGGAAGAAAAGCCCAGGACCAGCCAAGACAGTGTGACAAGCTGGTGAAAATACGAGTCGGGCGGCCATCTTTAGTAGGCTCAGAAAAACGGGGACGTGATGCGCAGAATAAAGGGAAGGGAAACTTAGAAAGAAACTTAGAACAACGTTTCCCTAACCCCCAAACTAGAACAAGGCATGTTCCACAGTTGAACTACAGCTGTCTGCAAAAAATTTCAGGTTTATTCACTGTATGAAAGAATTTATTTTCGTGAAACTAGTAGTAGTAGCTAGTAATTTGGCAAATATCAAAGTTATTCACATTGGTTTTTTTTTTCATTAAGAAAACGTTAAGCTGTGTTACTAACAGCAGTGACTGTTATGTTGTCAGGTGATCAACGTCTCCCAATCAAACGAAGTTTTAACCTTTTCTATCACATTCTTATTTATCCTCAAATGCCTGAAAACAGCCAAACTGCCTTAGCTGTAAAAAAGACACACGTGTCTAGTGGTCGCCATGCACATAATCAAAAAATGCTTTCTATCTAGCAGTCGGGACGTCAAGGTATGAGCTTTTAAGGTGTATGTTAGACCGATTCTTGAGTGTGCCAGCCCTGTGTGGTCCCCTTATTTGCTTCACGACATTGACTTGATAGAAGCGGTTCAGAGACGGTATACTGAGTCCCTTCAAGGCCTCCGCGAACAGACATATGGTCACTGCCTGAAATTTAAAGCTTGACTCACTCGAACTTCGGAGATTGAGAGCCGATCTGATCCTCCAGATTGTATTGGGTATTGACCTCCCATTCTTCGATTTTTCAAATGTAACTCGTACCAGAGGACATTCTCTGAAACTTACAATACAGGCGTCTCACTTGGACTGCCGTCGAAACTTTTTTCCCGTTAGGGTGATTGGTGTTGGAATGGAATTCCCTACCCGAAGAGGTGGTCACGTGTTGTTCTGTAGAGGCATTCCGGAAACGTTTAACCCGCATAAATCTCCAGAAATTCATGCAACGTTCATACCCCTAAACTTGACATGAGACTCTCTATCCCACATGTCTTTTTAGTCATTGACATACCCTCCAATCGGGGTGCACTCGCTTTTAAATGGTTTGCAATTTAGTTTCTTATATCTTTTTTTAAGATTTGGCAGGCTGTCAGTGATCCCCCGATCCTTGCTTGACCATTTGCAATTGCAAAAAAATGTTTTATTTATTTATTTACATTTTTCCTGGATAAGGCAGATGTTAATGTATCATTGATTCGTGGCGGATGATACAGTAGCATGTGCCTTAATAAAACTACTTTTAAAAGTTAACTAAGAATCTAACACCTACTTTAATTGGCTTTAACAATCATTTTAAACTTGCGGTGCACAAATCTTATCATTCTGCCTTGCAAAGTGGTCGACAATAGTAAGACCTCTGTAAATGAAAACAAAACACTAACGGAGTATCAGGTGTCTGGGCATCACAGTTGGACCCCCAGCAGTCCTGGCACTATGAAGTGTCCATCGTGAGGGAAACTGTGTCTTCTAGACTCGGTATCTTCAAATCGCTCGTTTCGAATGAACTGATTATGCAGAGATCTGTTGTCACTGTTATCTACCGTACGTACCGTCAGGTAATGATTTTCATATACCTGTGTTGGTGAATTCAGTGTCTGCTATTAAGGGTGTGCAGGTTGCAGTTAATGACAGCTTGGGAGGTTTTTCAGGCTGCCTCCCATCGTCCCCAGTCTTGGCCCTGCATGTTGAGACGAGGGAACTTCCAGTAAACATCCGTGCCAGGGAGTTGCTTATGAGGCTTATAGCTATTGCAAGGGAAACTACTGATCCACTGGCGAGCACTTTGGAGTGATACACCGCTCTGGGTCTGCAGGCGAGAAGGAGGATGGGGATACAGGTTTGGCCACTCTCTTCCTGGACCGACAATTGAAGTGGTTTTTGGCTCCTAGGTTCGTTGGTGCCTTTCGCCCTTGGACGTGGAGTAGCCAGGTTGCTGCTGTCCGAACAGTTGAAGTTCTTCCTCGAATGGTCGGCATCTTTTGTGGTACTTCGTTTCACAAAGATGTCTGGGAGGGTGGGGTAGGGATTTTCGTCCCAAACTTTCACTTGGAGAGGAGTTATTTTCTCCCTGGTTTGCCGTCAGCTTTCTTGAGAGAGTTGGTCGCAGTGTCTATCGCTATACAGGGTGTAACTGAAAGGTCTGGCCAAATCTTCAGAGTGTAGTCCATGATCAAAAATAAGACTAAAAAGTCCTATAGACATGGGTCCGGAAACGCACCAGTCTTTAGTTATAGCCCCCCCAAAAGTTAGGGGTTAAAAGGTGAATCTTTCATGACTTTGCACCTGATCATTCCAAATCAAGATTAGTACATCTTTATCGCAATTACAGTACTTTAAATTAATGTTACTATAAGATCTCAAAACATTATGGATGAGGCAGTATTGGGAGGGAAGGGGGAGGCAAAGGGGAAGCAAGGTGGGGGGGGGCAGAACTTCTTTGGTCTTTACTGAAACAAACACTACATTGCCAATTAATACAGGTAACTTAAAGGTATGTCCAAACCTTAACGACGGATCCTAGTCCACATTATAACAAGACAAAAGGCCATAGGAAAGTCTTCCCTTCCAAGCTACTACAGAACCCCCCCCCCCCCCAACCACTTTGCCCTCCATACGACCCCCATCCAGAAAGTTGTGGGACATAAAATTAACATTTACATTTACATTTTGAAGTGATGAAATTGCAAGAAGGATGTGGGAATTGTAGTGGTTTGGTAAGATTAGGTGGGAAGTTATGGAAAAAATTCAACGTTTTACCCTTAACTTTGGGGGTTATAATAAAGACAGATGCATCTCCAGAGCCATGTTCATAGGACTTTTTAGTCTTATTTTTGATCATGGACTACAGCCTGAAAGTTTGGCCAGACCTTTCAGTTACACCCTGTAACTGCGGTTCTACACCTCGGCTCCCAAAGTTTAAATGTGCATTCAGACTCCAAAGCCAGTATTGAGTTTCTGAGACGTTCCTTTTCGTTGTTAAAATGTTGACCACTCCTTTTGTACAGAGATTGGTACGAAGCTCCTCGCAGCATATCAGTATGTCGTTCGGATATCCTTCGGGTAAGTCGTTGTGGTATCATATCGTTCGGGTATCTTTTGCTTGCATGACCTTAGTGTATCTTCACCCCATTACTCTGGATTTGTTGCCTTGGAAGGCCGCAAGTCTAACAGCCGTATTCCAGAAATCCACCCAAGTGTCAATGTGAGAGGGCAAATGTGAGTGCAAACTTCTAAGGTAAGGGTCAACAATTTTAGTACAGCCACAAAAGCTAATGTGAGTGTCCTAACATCTGAGGGTATTTTCTATAGATGTGTTTTGACCGTTACACTCACATTTAGGCCCATTCACACTTGAGTGGATTTCTGTAAGTTCTAGGCTATGCACTGGCCATATCCCCTTGTGCAGCACCTGTACACACTTGGATGGTGTGCAACCCCCTTGTGAGTGTGTGGCGGGGGTGATGAAACGGTGGAACACTTTTTGTTTCATTGCCCGGCATGAATTGTATTATATTATGTAATAATATTATTATATATATAATATAAAATGTAATATTATATTATACTATATTATATTATATTATATTATATTATATTATATTATATTATATTATATTATATTATATTATATTAT
>JAHWFP010050546.1:8647-55601 GCA_023313725.1 Lithobius niger | reverse complement strand
AACTCCAAACTTACCTAACTTAACCTAACTGACAATAACAATAAAACCACACAAAACCACACGAAACTGACAATAACAACCCGCCTATCGGAACCACCCAATAGAGAGCTTTGTCTTTCGTCTACGAAAATAATAATGTTGCGATTTTTTTGCATAAGCAGTTTATGTATTTCTGTATGAAATTCTTGCACGAAACTGACAATAACAACCCGCCTATCGGAACAGTTCACGAAAAAAAAATATAAGGTGCCCTGCCGGTCCGGCGAGCGAACGCAAACACCGTATAGATGTACGGATTGTGGCGCTACAAATCTACTGTTTAAGTCGTTTTAACACATTTCCGCGCTATAAAACCAACTCTCTGTATTTAGGAAAGTGTTGGAGCCATTTGGAATCAATATCGTAAGGATGTCGAGTATGTGCTCTCTTTAGCCCAATAGAGAGCTTTGTTTTTCGTCTATGAAAATAATAATGTTGCGATTTCATAATGGCAAGCGTTCTTTGATAGCAAGTGTGTCAGATTTTTTCATCCTATGTGCAGCTTGGAGCATCATAGAAACAAAGTACATTATCTTGTTTCTTTGGTGTCTAGACGGGATCAACGGATTTAAGGACAAATCCCCCCCCCCCCCCACCCCAGTTTTTTCCAAAATATTATTAATTTTTTTTTATTCATTTACATTTTGTTTTATAAATTTAAGTATTTTCAACTGCGGTTCATTTTTCAGAATGAGATGTTTTTCTTGGGTGTGATGGTGGGATGGGAGTTGTTGCTCCTCCTCATCCGCCTCTAAGAAAAATCGGCCCATGGTCGTATTGCATGCCTGAATGTTTAGACCTATTTAGTTGATTTGTACAACTGGAACCTACGTCGCTTTTAATAAGAGCGTAATCGGAGCATTGGTTATGATGGCTTCTATGCGTAGTGATTGTGTCCTGCGTTCTTCAACTGAAGGGGGTATTTAACCGGGGGGGGGGGGGGGGGCCATGCGCAGGGGGCGGCAAGCAACAACATTGCTCTTCTGCTCAAACTTGGAACTTGATACATCCAGCTTGATAATTCTTTTTGGCATAAGCAGTTTATGTGTTTCTTTATGAAATTCTTGTTTTAATTAGTCAAGTGGTTCACGGAGCCCTAAAACGACCACATTGATTTAGACATTGTTGTTATACAGCAAATGTCAGCGGCAAGATATAGACTGAATACTAAAGAATGTTTCCATATTGGTTTGTGCAAACCGTAATTGATAAAGATACAAAATATTAAAATCAGCTAATCTAAACTAAGTGGTAGCCTACGCCAAAGTAGCACGAATTAGAAAACAAAAACGTACTCGTTTGATGGTTAAGGTAAGGTTTCACTTATCCGTAGTCAAACCAGTAAAGGCACACTAATAAACTTTCCTGTAAGGATTCAGATACCACAGTGTTGCTGACTCTTTAGTCCATGTGAAACCTTACTGCTGTATCTAACCATATACACGCAAATATAATTCAAGCCAGAACCCAAATTTAAAAACCTTTTCATGACCAAAAGAAGAATAATGTAAGGCCCACTCAACTACTTTCCTGGCTAAATTTCGTCATAGTGTTCTTCCATGGCCGGCTCAAGACGTTTTGAAGCCCTACGCAGATTCAGTCTGGCCCCCCCCCCCCCCCCATCCCGGTTATAAGTGTAGCATTAGGCACATTTTTACCCCGATCTTTTCATTGTTCGATTCGAATCATTAAACAATCACTTTTCATAATTATGGTCCAAGCCAATATCCAAAAAGAATGTGAACCACAAAAACAGTAAAAAAAAAGTTGGAAAAATGACAAATTAGACACGATAACGAAAAGAAAAATCGTGTCTAACTGCAACAATAAACAAAAACCACATAAAGACATTAAACATCCTTCCCAAATGGGGAAAGAAAAGTAAAAGAAAAAATCAATGAAGGTAGGAAGAAAAGAAAAGGGTGGAGGGGGGGGGGAAGAACAAAGGAATACCTATTTCACGGTATCAGACTGCCACCTGCCGACAAAAATGCCAGCCGCTAGTATGACTAGGTTCAGTTTCGGGTAATGTTCCCGCACGTGGGCCTCTTTAATCTGGGGGGGGGGAGGGGGGGGGGGTTGCTCACGTCCACCTTGAACCGGCTAGATGTTCTTCAGTCACATCGTCTACTTTCCTTTCATCACCCTAGTGATGATACATATATCATTTTTCAAGATTGCCAAGCACTTTTCCAGGCATGAAATTTCATTATTAATTTCCAGGACATTTCCATGTTTTCATGGACTCGCACGAACCCCCGAATTCCCTGCAGAGCTGTGCTAAACGCACTAATACAATTAGTTTTAGAAACATTTCCAGCAATGTCGTTTAGCGAAGTAGAATACACCAAACATTAGCTGATATGTCGTGTACTAAAGTAAAAATAGTAAAACATTTGGATACAGCAGTAAGGTTTCACGTGGACTAAACAGTACAACACTGCAGTATCTGAAACCTTACAGGACAGTTTATTTGTGTTCCGTTGCCGGTTTGGCTTCGAATCAGTTAAACCTTCCCTTACACGTCAAATGAGTTTGTTTATGTTTTGCTAGTTAACTATTACTTAATTAGAAAACTAGCGTATTTAAAGTCTTAAAACGCATAATGCACTCGTTAATTTACTGTGCTTCATGATAGTTAAATAAAAAATACTTGCTTAATACTTTTACTATTTTGGTTTGTGCCATTAATACCATTCCAATTGCCAGTCCATAATTCACGAATTCGTTAATTTGTTGTGGCTGCTGACACTTAAATTAAAAAAAATTCTTTCTTAACGTTTTTAAAAACTTCTATAACAATCGTAAATGCATCCGCCATTTTGGTGCTGAGAGCCAATCTGCCATTTTGATGCAAGAGTTCGGCTCTCAGCACTGCAATGGCGGATATATACACTGTGCGTTCTTGTTTTATTGTTGCACTCCTGCATTGTTCCATTGTTAAGAGGACTGAGAGGCAAAAACCGGGTAATAAATAACAATCTTCGCATTGAAGCTCTCAGTCCTTTTATAATAATACAGCACGACGGATCGCAACAATGGACGAAGAGTGCTGGTATCCTGGATCCCAGCACTCATCTGTGTTAAATGAAAAGTGGAAAACAAACAAATATGAGAAATTTACTGAAACAAATAAAAAAAAACATAAGAGATAAAAAAAAAAAATAACGTTCAACAATTCACGTTACTCAACATCGCAACCACTGCTTTACAAACGTTGGTTTCCATTAAATGACAAAAACGAATAAAGCAACCGAATATAAACAACTAAATGGGACAATTTTTGAAAACGCCACCACCTCAAACGTAAAAAAAATCGTTCAAGAATCCATGTTAATTACAACAGTTTTCAAAATTAAACGGTTGCTCTTTTCTACACAAACTTTCTTCTGGCTAAACGCAACAATGTATTCCACTCTTCCTCATTCCGGAATCCAACAATGGCTCAGGCACTCCTCGACATTGTTAGACCCCAGCGTAGGAAAGCAGACTGGTATGGTGTCGGATTTTTGCGGACTTCTAAGTGACCCAGCTGTTGGACTATGTTGGGATTTTGGTCTTGAGGCGTTTGTTTGATTTATATTTGACGTGTTTGCCCGATTTTTTGTTTGAGGTGTTTGGTTTGATTTATGTTTTGTTAAACCTTGTAGTAGGGCGTACGGCTTCGGGCCAAAGCTCTCGTTCAATAAATTCAATTCGGAATGCGGGCGATATCCAATACAATCTGCTCTAATTGATTAATCAAAACTATTTGCAAACTGCTTAAAAACTGGTAACAAATCACTGAGGCTCGTATTTTTGTAAAATCGGGAATGGTTCACAAAACATACTAACAGCTCGAGTGTAGAGCGTTATTCTGGAGTGGTTCAACACAATGCCACCGTCACAGCTGTAAAAAACATTTCGTCGACAAACTTCACTCAATGCACATAAATTTGCCCCCCCCCCCCCTCCCCCCAAAAAAAAATTGGCTGAACCAATCAAGTAAAAAAAAAGGGGGGGGGGAACTGGCTGAGATTTTATTGCAACGACTTTGTCTGTACGTCGCTTTCTTTTCATCTTCGGAACAATACCGGATAGACAAGATCATACCAAAAACCAAAACTGGTAAAAGGAGCCGCCAAGTCCGGAATGGTTCGGCCCTTCAAAGGAGTGATATCAACACACCAAAACATTCGCCAACTTAATCCCACCGCTTAATAGTTCAAAGGTTAAATGAAAACTTTCGGTAGCAATGTTCAAGTTTTCATTTAACGTCCAAAGTATTATTCGGTGCGATAAGTTGGCGAATGTTTTGGTGTGTTGATATCACTCCTTTGAAGGGCTGAACCATTCGGAACTTGGCAGCCCCTTTTACCAGTTTTGATTTTTGATATGATATCACTCCTTTTTTTTTTAAATTGTGTATTTACTCAATTACCTTGCAGACGCGTAATAAAGTGCCACGTCAACAAGAAATTGTTTTTCAACACTTGCTACTACCTTTTGCCTATAGGCCGGACCATTCTCACCTTAGTCACCTCTTCATAGGTTTTTGGCTTGGTTTTAATTTGTTTTATTTAGTTTTGGTGTGTTGATATCACTCCTTTGAACAGTGGCGTAACTACAATGAGGCAGAGGAGGCAGCCGCCTCCGGGCCCACCGACTTTGGGGGCCCCCCTCTCTCACTGGCACCAATTTAAAATTTGTATGGAACCGTAGAATATGAGTTCCGTGAAAAAGAGTTATCTTGTGTTACAAAAACTTAATTGTTTTATATTTTTTATGAAGGTTGGGGGGAGGGGGAAATCCACTGGGTTCTTGCCTAATGTGGCAAAAATTTCAATTTTTTTTATCAAGGGCCTCCCCTGGCTCTCGCCTATGTGGCAAAAAAAAAACATTTTATTTTATGAAGGGGGTGAGGAATGCCACCCCCCCCCCATGCGCCGTAAAAACAACATTTTTGTGTGAAGGGGGAGGGGCGACCTCTCCTGGGCTCTTGCCTTGTATGGGAAAACTCCTTTCTTTTTTTAATGAAAGGGGCCCCCTCCTCTGGGTTCTCACCTAGTGTAGCAATAACTAATGGTATTTTTTTTGAAGGGGTGGGGAGGAGGCCACCACAACACTTCCGCCTCCGGGCCCCAATTTTGAAGTTACGCCTCTGCCTTTGAAGGGCTGAACCACTCAACTTGGTGGCCTCTTTACCAGCTTTTGGCGTTGTTTACTTTGCTTTGTTTTTACAGTTGGTTTATTTTTCGTGAATTGGACACGAATACAATTTCTTTGCAACGTTGTTTAGATTTATCGAGATACACTACTGTGTGTCTAGGCATACATATCAGTATATACGTAGTCATTGTCCGAACTTTGGCTGTCCAATGAGAGACGATGCCGACAATACTAACAATGGTTATAACAATATTTTCGTACTTACGCGCCGTCCCACGCCATCCCCGTTACGCCCGCAGGCTTTAAACCATAAAAGGTACGCAGTTCTTATTGTACTGTACCCATTCATCCAATTTCATAGCTGGAAGCCTTCTCGGTATCTATGAATAATCATCCTATGGGATTTAACATGGGGATCAGCGGACTAGCTAGCTAGCTAGCTAGCAACTAGTAATACATTTTCAACGTTATTGAGGGTCATATTTTGCATTGAAAGCAGCATAGCTGGCATTCGTACAAGAGTTAATTTTTGTCAGGTGGGTCATTGCTCTCGATTTCAACACAATTTAAGCTTTTGTACCGCATTATTATTTTTCCCCAAGTACCTGAAATGTACCCAACTATGCTTCAAGATATAAGCAGTACCGTAGCTGAGAATTCTGGGGGCCCCCCTGCCAGAAAAAAATCTGGGGCCCCCTGTTATTGCGTGTGAATTCAGAAATTTTCGGTGCATTATCAGTACCACATTTGTTGTAGGCTACATTACTACCATTTTTCATGAATTATACAATGAAAATTTTAAAATTGTTGTCCAGTATTTCAATTTTGTTTTTTTTCCCCTTGGGAGAGGGTAAATTCAAAGGTAAATGTTTGCTTGGCCTTGCATTACTTTAAATTTGAACCCCCTCCCCCCCCCCCCACACACATATTAAATCAAAGGACTAATGCATAAATTGCACATTTTAATTGTAAATTACATCAAATCTCCCCTCCCCCCCAAAAAAAAAAAAACTACAAGCACTCCACAACACGGTTTAGTTTGTTGACCATCCATGTGTAGCGTTTCGACAGAAATGAAGAACCTCCGTTAGGTAAAAGTCAACCGATACGATTAGTACAAAGTTGTTAATCCTTGTTCAACACAAACAATAATTTCCTTATTTTCTTTTTTGTTTTATTCTTCATGTTCCTCGTTATGGTTAGTAGGAACTAAGGACACGAACTGTTATCGTTTTTTAGTTTTGCTGCCCATCTCATCTGACAACGCTGCGATGAATCGTTAAAGGAACCAGCTGGCGCTGCAGTTAGCTTGGTTATCGGGCAAAATGAAAGAGAGTCAACCGTTTCGTTTTGTAATATTATGGGATGGTGCATTTTGTTTTTCATGCGTACTGCTAAAATAACTGCTGGCAAATGAATGACTACATGTAGGTTTTGAGTGGTTCAGGCAAGTTCTGTTCTGTTCCGGCCAACAGCTTGTGCGTCTAACCGTTTGGTAATTAAAACTGAATTTTTTTCTTCTGTAAGCTCGGAAATCTGGGGCCCCCATTTGAGCCCCCCCCCCCCCACGGCCCTGGATACAAGACACTGACGCTATGGCGTCGCGCTACAATGGTTTTCAACAATTGTACTGATTGAACTGACGTGATGATTGTTGCCTAACTTGGCGCGACACACACTAGTGTCTGTCTAGATACGGTTTTTACCATTAGATTCAGTGACCAAAAGTTAGTTAAATTACTTGCTATTAATTACTTTTTAAGCCGTCTTACAATCGCATTGATGGAAATGAGCTGGCTTGGATTGGAGACTCCAATAGGACTCCAATAGGACACAATCGGTGGTCATTCGACCAACTAGGTCATCGATTTCACAGGTCATAAGCGTGGTTCTACAGAGCTCAGTTTTCGGCCACTGTTGTTTGTCATTTACATAAATGACCTACAGCCTTCAACTTCCAGTGACGACAGACCGTGCTACAAATTTGCTGATGTCGTCAAATCAAGTTATAAAATTATCACTTTCCAGGAAGGATTCCAATTACAATCAGACATCGAAAACATTTTCAACTGGTCCAGGACTTGGCAACTTCCATTGTCACAGGGCAAATGTGGTGTCCTGCATGTCGGCGACTCCAACCCAGAGTTTGACTACTATTTGTATTCCCACTAACTCGACTCCTTAACCATGGTATAAAAGATCTGGGAGTTTGGATGGCCAAAGATCTTAAATCATCATTACACTGCGCAAAGATTTCGGCTTTGGCATATCGCCGCATGGCACTCGTGAAACGTTGCTTCACTAAATCTTCGATCGCTAATTTGGTTTGGGCTTTCAAAGTCTATGTTCGTCCGTTATTTGAGTATGCAAGCCCAGTTTGGTCGCCATTCCTACTTAAAGACATCGATTGTATCAAGGCGGTTCAACGACAATTTACACGTGGTATACCCGGCCTCCGCGATGTTCATGTCGACCGCTTGACACGGCTTGGCCTCCAGCCCTTGTAGCTACGCCGTCTCTGGACCGACCTAACTTTAACCTTTAAAATCGTCAGGGGTTTGTTGCCCATTGATGTTCCTCTTTGATTGCTCGCCATCAATTCGTACTAGGGGTCACTCCTTCAAGCTGTCTGGTGCAACCCCACATTCCGACATCAGAAAAAAACTTCTTCGCTCTTCGAGTGATCGAGCCATGGAACTCGCTTAGTGAGGAGACGGTGTCTGCCCCCTCTGTCTCAGCCTTTTGACGATTAGTCACCAACCAACCCCTTACCAAATTTCTCAAATGAACCTATTAACCACATCCCTACCGGGAACGGCGTTAGCGATATTGTACCCTACCTGTCTCCTTGTCCTTTGGGCAAAAACAGGGCAAATTAAAACATCGTTGCTTCCTTATAGCTAATAGGTAACTAAGCGAATTAACTAAATGAATTATCTGATCGTCGCATGTAAACCCTAAAGAACCGTGAAACCAAAGTAGTTCATTAATGACACATTCGTTTCATTTAAAATAATATTGACGCCACGTTGCATGGATGAAGAGACAGTCTTGAACCAAATTCTCCGTTAGCTGCTACTTACGAAATTAAAACGGGAGGCACAAAAAATTAAGAGCTGCATTTTAAGGCTAGTTTGCTTGCGTGTCAGTACGCTTACGCCTCGCCTATGGCAGCAAGGCCTCCTACGAAGGTGACGGTAGCACCAAATGAAAACATTGAGCAACCAAAGTGATGGAAAGGTTTGCTATACACCGAAATCCCTCGCTGTGATCGCAATCCACGCACCTCGCTTCAGAACCACAAATGTGTGACCTTAAAAGCTTACAGGTACGCTTTTTCCACGTGTCCAGCCAGTTGAAGCTTAACAACTTTTGAGATCGATATGACGTTTTGCTGCAACTAAGTAAGATGCAAAAACTACCGATTTTTTTGTGAAAAGTTTCTTTTTGATTAGTTTTCCTGATCGACCTTTGTCAGCTATTTGCACACTTGGTTAGAGAGCCCTTGTAATTCTGCACGCAACGCCGCAAACCGCTTGTTTCTAGCTAATACGGTTCCCAAGATATGGCAATTTGAGCATTGGGGTTTGTTAATCAGTCGCCAACTGCTGCATTTTCCTCGCCGTTTGGCGAGTGGCGACCTTTGTCATACTATTCCAGGATGACCTTTGAAGCGATTCATTTAAAGAAATTTGCAGACAATATATTGATGTATGCTCAAATTGTGGACGATGCATCCATTGGGGGCCGATCTTTGTTTTTAATAAATTCAATTGGTCGACCGATTAGCAATTACCAACTGCACTCATGAATGCACATGGGATGCCCTATCTCGTGCCACTTAATCCTTCAATGCGTCGTTCAGAATTTGGGAGTGGTTGCTCCAGATTATAGCTGGTGATCATCACTAACCACATTACACATATTCAGCTAATAAACTGGTCAAATTTTAAAGAAAATCTCACCTCTGGCAAATGATAAAATGCATGTTTTTACTTCAAATTTTGGAATATGCATGACCTGCGTGGCTGTCACACCAAATGGGAGACTTAGATCAAGTAAAGCTGTACATGACTCAATACAATCAAACTTTTCATGTAGGAATTTTTTTTCCTAAGACTTAGATTTACTATTTTGGAATCTTGAATTACAAGAGGGCGGACATTCACTGCTCCACGGAGTATTCAACTTGACATCAAGATATATTTTTAAGCTATGTGTAGGAGTACTCCAGGCCATTCGCCTAAGCGTGTTGCGGCAGCTAGTAGGGACTGCAATTTAGTACTTTTGCCAGTCATGTAGCAGGATCGCTCTGGCAAGCTGGTGTTGGCACCCTCATTTGGTTCTTTAAGGCTAAATTGAGAAAATGAATCTGACGCAACACCTTACCAACAATGCTAGACAATGTGTTCAGTCTTTATCCACAGTTTCTGTGCGGGTTTTTCTGGCAGGAGAGGTTTTTGATTGTATTGATGCATGTATATATATTTTTTTTAATTTAAGGAATGGTTGTTAGTGACCAAATTTGGTCCTTTCCTTTTCAGTTTGCCTTGTGTGCAATATATTTCATTTATTCAAAGATTATATAAATTGCCACCTACAGGAAAAAACGTCTAGCTGCGGCCTCTAAAATGTATCTAGTAAAATAACCTTGTGACAGACAAGAAAACCAGACTCTGTCGTCTTTCACCATCATTACATCCATTTCTTTGGAAAATTAACTTTTGAGATATCCGCAGTAAAATATTATGGATAAAAAAAACTGATGGCCGACGTACAAAACATCTACTCAAATTCAGCAATTTCATGGCCAATATAGCTAATATTGGCAGGAAATTTCTGCATGGCGCAACTAGACAATACGTGCCATTAACCACAGTCGACTTGGTTGAAGATCTACGAATTTACTGTCCCTTATAGTCATGGAAACTTTCAAAGCAGAACTTTTGCATTTGTAATAGTGACGCTACCTAAATACAATGACATATATGATATGTAGTCCTCTTCGTGTACTTGCCACCAGTGTCCTCAACACTTCAGTTTACAGAATACACATTTTGCTAAAAGCAAGAGACCTCTATTCAGTCACGTCATAATTACGTAATGTTTCCATCAGGTCACTAAAAGGTAGGAAAGGATGAATGAAATAAGATACGTCGAAAGGCTCATGGTTTTACCTGGTAACGCACAAATCACAATGAACAAGGTAAGCTATTTACCAAAAATTATCCCTCGATCATCACAAAATCAAGGTATCTTTTGAAAGATCTCCCATCTTCCTCAGGCTCTAAGTTCCTGAGGAAGCTGGGAAATCTTTCAAAAAGATTAAAGACCCACCGAAAATTCGCACCTTGATTTTGCGACAATCAAAGGACAATTTTGGTAAATAGCGTACGTACCCTTTTCATTGTGATAAACGAAATCCAATGATCTTCACATGATAATAGTGATTTTTGAAGTGGATAGCCCTAGAAGGCCAAAACCTGAAATACGTGCTCATTACATCAATGAACAAGAGCACTTCCAGGAGGTTTCTTTCCCTGCCCTCATCTCTTCATCCAAACTTGTTGTTTGTTTCAAGTCCCCTAACTTGAGCGAGTTAGATGGGCTTAGAGCCAGTCCTCACATGATTTGCAGATGAGAACTGGGACAAGCTTGCTGTTAGTACTTTGGGTGTGGGGGGAATCCCTCACAAAGCTGGTGGTGCACCTGGGAACTTTTTCACATAACATTGAAGAGGACAGGACGAAATTGAGCAGCCACTGTAGGTTGCAGACCTGGCACTGAAGCTAATGTAAATTTTTGCGAAGAATTGAACTGACCCCACCCTCCATGTTACAAATGAACACGTGGTCAAAGCAAATAGATCCTTTCCTAGGAGGATGGAGGCTATGGATTCCGGTGAAAGTCCATGCAAAGCAAAAATCCAAGGTGTAATTTAGCACAAGCCCAAGTTTCTGTCAGTTTTCAAACTAAATGTAAGCCAACAAAAAGGCATAAGTGTGGCAGTTCGCATTCATTATTTTCGGCTCCATTTGAACCTGCTGTAAAAAAATCCTTAAAAATATAGGTTTATGTTAACAAGTCGGAACCAATTGAAGACAATGTTTATTTAACTTTTAATTACAATGTTGAGCCTATGTTCTAAATCATAGGCACAAAATTCATTACACTAAAACTAGAATCATCATATGACTGAACAAAACTAGTCCTCATGAGATTATCGTACCAAATCCCAAACAATACTTAACTAACCAATAAATACCTACAAGTCTGACGGCTGGCAGGTATATTGTACTTAATCTTGCAGGCACACCTCTTCAGCTCCAACAATCAAAAAACAGGGAAAGCACAACACGATCAATAGGGAAAGCAAATAACCCGTTTTAGTGTTCACTTACTAGTTTGCAGTATTTTTAAAGGCTACTCCATTTATACATCAATCCCTACGAAAAATACCTTCCATTGGGGGAGCAAGGGCAAGACGGCAAAGGCTAGGCATTCTCCCTCCATCTTGTGCAAACGAGCCTAGCCAACTATGCAAGGAAACGAGAGTGCACAATGTATTTGATTCAAGGTAACACTTTAAATGCTGAACCAGTTGTTGAGAGGATAGGCCTACTTGTTACTATTGCTACACGATTGGGCGGGCACACATTCCTGACATTGTTGAAGTGCAGCAGCAAGAGGGAGTTCACATTCAAAACTGATCCAGAATTATTTCCCTAACTTCTCTAACATGGTAACACAGAATAACCAATCAGAGTAATCAGCAGGTGGTGCCATCTGATTGGAGGGTTGAGAGAGATCCTTGGCCGGCCAATCAATAGCTGGCATCAACCCGTGTGGCTGAGGAAAAGCAGTGAAGAAAGAGCACTCGGCTCAACAGATAAGAGACACTTCTCTGCTTGTGCGCCAAGTAGTCACTGCACGTGTGCGCAACTGAAAAATATCAACAAAAGACAATTAGTAGGGCACACACAACCTTAGTATTCAGTTAACAATACCAATTCTTAAAATAGCTAAATTGGAAACCCAGCAAGAAACATGAATACAAATACAAGCCTCCAAATTTCTAACCTTACTATACAAAAGAAAGAAATAGCAACTGAAGATTTATATTTATACAATAGCTTCCGTTCTAACTTGCTAAGATTCAATTAACTATACAATTAATTTTGTGCAAGCACAATGAATCATGAAATTCGCAAGATGCAGCTGCATACTGATGCACTGTCAAATAAAGTAACGCCATTTTATTTCTCCACACAGGTGAACAACTGTCAATATACTGAGTGTTGACACAAGTAAAGTTCTTTAACACCCAAAAACCAGTAGAGACAGTCATAAAAAAGCAGAAATGTTCACATGGCTGAGACAAAGACGGTGTAAAGAGTAATGTTACAAGTCACGAACATTTCGCAAAGACAAAAAACACTGCATTATAACTTAACAGTAGGCGTGTAAGAGTAGAATAATTTTAATTATAGTAGTTAAGTTTGCTAACAGATGAATCGAGTATTTGGTGAACATGGTGTGGAAGTTTTACGATACTAACAACTAAACTTGGACAAGTAGTTTTCTAGTTTTAAGGACGACTTAAAAATGGTTGGAGCTGGCGAGTTAATTTACACCATTAGAAAGCTCGAGATTTTGAATTTGGCCTATTGGAAATTAACGAAGTTATCGCATTTTCAATGGATTCGAGTTTTTCCGAGTATGGACACAAGCAACGAGCCGAGTAAAAGTTGACACTTGACTCGGCTCGAATTTTTCAAGTATCGGGCATCCCTACTTAATAGTCCTGTAGGAATAAGATGTTTCACACGAGACTGGTCTCGGGTCTAGCTGTTTTGAGAGGTGGCAGAGACAAAGACCAACAGGTTAGAAAACTAAGAAGAGACGAGAATGAATAGAAGATCATAGGTAATGTTTGGGCTCTACCCACTTTTGTCTACCCTACTGCCAGATTTTGGCTTGTGAAGATGCACCTATATAGCAAGTTCAGACACCTTGGGAGTGGTTCCTGCATAAGAGGTTTCCAAATCTACACAAATTAGATACAAGTTATCCGTCGTGTAACAAGTGTGCAGCAATGGATTGCAGTCAGAATCTGACATTATGGGACGCTTTGACATCGAAGATGAAGTGATGCCTATGCAGCATTAACACTCGCATTTTAAAAGTCTCTTCCTGAGTTTAACATACAGGGTGTTTAAAAAAAAAATGCTACATGTCGAACAAGTCCAACAGCCACCAGTTCGAACACCTTTGTTCATGCTTCAATCACCTGGAACATCTTTCTTTGTCTCTAAACCTTAATGATGGACTCAATTTAAGTTATAACTGGTTTTAAACAAAATGTCAAATATCAGCCTTCTAGAGGTTAACCTATCTGGCCCGGCAATGGGACGGGGGACCGTGGCAAAGTCCCCCCCCCCCCAACCAGGGTTGCCACATGCATTTTTTCCTTATTGCGTTTTTATTTGGAATCCAAATACTGTAGAAGCCTTTATTTTAGCTATTTTCCTTGATGGCCAATTATATTTTTTTTTGTCTTTTTACTTGAAATCTAATTATGGGCTTTTGTTTGTTTTTGTCCCCCCCTTCAAACTTCAAGCTGGAACAGGCGCTGTAGTGCCTATAGAGGTCCAAGTTTGCTGAGATGGTCCTATGCTGGGAGAGCTGATTGAGCAACACAACACATGGCCTGGATCGACGCTTTTATAAGGATGCGCAGGAGGGAGCTACGAGCTAGATAGGGAAGCCAATAAGTTCGCTAGAGTTTGAGCATCCGAAAGTAGGGAAATGCATGAAAGGCATGTCATATTTTTCGTCGGCTATAGAATCATTTCATTCTTTGTTACAAAAAGGTACATGCAAAAACTGGTAACCGGCGTTTACTGTGGTATAGACACGACATAATACAAGGAAAAGCACACAATGCCAAGCTGAACACTATAAAAATGTTGACTTAAATTTTCGGCGAATAATCACATTCGCTTCATCAGAAGTTAGTTAGAAAACTACGAGTCACTACATTGTTCTCTTAAATTCGTGCAAAAGGTGAGAACCACTGATCTATAGCGTGCGCTGCATCTGGAGTGCCACTTTGCCAAGTTTTGATGCGAGAATTGGCCACACCAGGTGACCAATGTTTGCACATGCAGGATTTTGGATGTTCGTGAATGGTATATTAGAATTCTTGGAGAAAGATTTGATCGCAAGTGACTCCAGTGCCCTGAGATGGCAGGCATTGTGTGTTGAACTTTAAGAGAACAGAAGCCTTATCCCAGGAGATGGTACATTTTTCTTTTTTGATAGAGCAATTCTGTTTTTCTCTTATCCTACCAAGGTGTCTCTGACGTGTTCTTTAAGACGTGCTTGAAGCTTGAAGAGTCTCACCAATGTACACTGTGCTGCACTCGCCTCAAGGGACACAGTATACGACCCCACTTTGAGGGCAGGTGGGAGGGGATACTTTCCAAGATGGAGTTGGGATTTGGAGGAACAGGTGAAAGGGGGGCAGGGGATGGGCAAGTCGGGTCTTCAGCCTAGTTGCATAGCGATGGGTTGGAACCGATGGGGTTGGGGGTGGCAGTGCGGGTGGGTTATCACCAATGTGTACTGGACCGGGGGAGGGGGAGGACATGTTGTTCTTGTTTCTTGGTTGGGAGGGTGTTTGAAAAAGCAGCGTACACCGTGGTCTTTGAGAACTTTATGTAACTTCTCACTTCGCCCGAAACCATGACTTCTTGGTCTCCGCGTTGACAAGACTAGCCGGGGTGGAGTTGGAGAAACTTCATCTTTGCATGCGCGAGAAACTTCTTCCCAGGGTGTGTGGGGGGGGGGGGGGGTAGAGAAATGTGTCACAATCCTGCAAAGCTCATTGGCGACAATTGCCTTCAACTGGGAGCGTGGGTGGTTGGCGTGAAAAGGAATGGCTCGCCCAGAGGGCGCAGGTTTTTGGTAAGGTTCATAGGTAATACTATCCTTTTCCCTGCTGAGATTAACGTCGAGGAAAAGTAAGTGCTTCAACTTCTTCCTCGTGTGTGAAGACGGTAGCTGGATGCCAGGAGTTTAGTTCAGAGAGGATGGTAGTTAGAACTTCCTAAGTGAGAATCGCGAACACATTGCAAGCTCCTAGCACGTCTAAAAGAACACGTCGGAGACACCTTGGGAGGATAAGAGAAAAACGGAACTGCTCTCCATCAAAAAAAAAAACAACTTACCATCTCCTGGGATAATTAAGGCTTCTGTTCTCTTAAAATCCAAAACACACAATGACTGCCATCTCAGGCAATGAGTCACTTGATCTAACATTTCTCCAAGAATTATATACACGAACATCCAAAATTCTTGACAGAAAGTGGGCACTTCAGATGCAACGCACTATACAGGGTGGTTTTAAAGTCTGGTCACATGCATATAACTGTCGATATAATGGTCCTACGTTAATTTAAACAATAAAACATTATAAATGTCATGAGAATTAAGTCAGATATGGGGAAGCCAATGAAAATATTTTCAATGACCTCGAAAAAAAGCATTCAAGATCATCAGCATTCTATTTTCCAAATGGCGCAAGATACACCACAAATAAAAATTACAAAGTTGTACGCGAGCATCAAACATGACAAACTGCGGAAACAGATTGAAAATCTGAGCATA
Source organism: Lithobius niger (assembly GCA_023313725.1). NCBI lineage: Eukaryota > Metazoa > Arthropoda > Chilopoda > Lithobiomorpha > Lithobiidae > Lithobius > Lithobius niger. The sequence continues at coordinate 39,743 of JAHWFP010050546.1, read as the reverse complement.
ATTGCAATAGTTACGAGGAAAACAAAATAGCAACAGTCCTCCCTGAACGTAACTGCCATGCGTGCCAAGCTTCACTGCATGGCAGTTAAAACATTCAGGAAGACTGTTGCTATTTTGTTTTCCTCATAACTATTGCAATTATGCTCGATTTTCAATGGTTTCGCAGTTTGTCATGTTTGATGCGCGCGTACAACTTTGTAATTCACTTTTGTGGTGTATCTTGCGCCATTTGGAAAATAAAATGCTGATGACCTTGAATGCTTTTTTCAAGGTCATTGAAAGTATCTTCACTGGCTTCCCCATACCCGACTTACATTACAAATATGTTTCAGAATTAACGTAGGACCATTATATCAGCAGTTATTTGCTTGTGACCAGATTTTTAGACCACCTTGTATAGATCAGTGGTTCTCACCTCTTGCACGAAGTTTAAGAGAACGATGTAGTGACTCGTAGTTAAACAGACTTCTGACGAAGACGAACGCGATAATTTGCCGAAAATTTAAGTGAACATTTTTATAGTGTTCTTCTGTGTTGTATTGTGTGCTTTTCCTTCTATTATAAAAAGTTACATCTGATCCTCATTATAGCTTAGATCCAGTTATCTCACTTATAACCTCCATTACAGCGGTCTCAATTCAAGTTACAAATACAAACGGTGAGCACAGTGTTCACGCAATATACACATCTCTGTCCGAAGTCGGTAAATCATCTCCCAAAGGCAGAAACTTTTCCAGCTTTCTGCGACAATTTTTTCTGCCAGTTCTGCAGGATTAATATTATCAGCAGCAGGGTGGATGTCTTCTGCAGATACTCTTTCTTTCTGTGATGCCAGATATCTGCTTCTGCCATGGGGTTAGCTCCCACCCTTTGGCAATGCAGATCTGATCTCAAATCAACATCTCACATACTAACAGCCAAAGGGTAACTCGTGAAATCATGTCTAGCCTGGTCATAAACTTTGGCAATGTGAACAAGGAAGGTGGGGGCCCCCCCCCCCAGAACATTTTAGACATCTCAATAACCCCTTGGGCCTGCAGTCACAGTAACCAAGTTACATCGATACCGAACTCGACATCTGCACGAAGTGCCCCAAAGGCAGATCACAGAATGGCTAATGGGATCTCTGAATCACATTCTACTCCAACATTAAAGCATGCAGGGACACTCCGTCCCCGTTTCTAATAATTTTATTGCTTCAGAAAAGCAATGTGCTACCTTAAAGTGAGGTTATAAGACGGAGATGTGTGCCAATTAAACCATGACAGATCAGTATGGCGCAGTCATCCCCTTTCTTCATAAAATGTTATGAAAAACCAGCAACGTTAAAACTGTTGGCTTTCAGGCACACGTATGTGTCATAAATCAATAGTGACAAGTGATTTTGTTCTCAAATTAAATACACAAATTTCAACAGACTTGGGCATTTCCAATAAACCACTCCAGCTCACATTCCTGAGCTGAGTTTAAAAATTTGCATTGCTGGACATTATTAAACTTAAACCAACACTGGCAACTTAAATTAGGCAAAAATCAAAAAATCTTGACAGAAGGTCAATAAATAAAGGCTCACTGGTTCTTCCAAGGTTTGAGCTATGGAAATATTGGCAGTGTATAATAAATTTTAAAATGGCTGTATGCCTTGGTTCTTAAATTCTGCCAGCAAAACAATCCCTTCACTAAATTTAACTAGACTACATATTTTTGGTCATTTGAACACAACAGATGAGCAACACGCAACGAAATAATTTTGTTTCAGAAAAACTTTTTGTTTACCAGTTCTTCCACAAAATGTGCAAAGAAAACTAAATCATTTCCGTGGCATACGAGGCATGTTTAAAAAATGCTGCATTCGAGATAATCCTTGCTAGCTAGCTAGACTAGCATTCAAATAGCTGGGTCACAAAGCAGGTGGAAACAAACAAATTTAGTTGGGATGGGAAAAGCTGTGGTTAGGGTTGCATTAGCTTAAAATTCATTCTTGCAAAATCTGGACTGGATTAAGAAGTAACCGGAGGTAACCCTGTGCTTTTTAGTTTTGATTTTTCTTTATTAAGCGGCAGCCCGATGTATAACAATTTAGTGCCTTAACATTTAGATAAACAAAACAAAATGGGGAAACATCAGGTACCGTAATATGTTCAGGTGCCGCCACTGGGTCTTACAAAAGAAATAAAACATTTTGAATAGTCCTTGTTCGTGCATAACAATGAAATAAATACCTAAGTATTTATTGGATAGGACCCCAAGTTTTAGAATTTACAATTGTTGGGAAATATCCTTTCTTTGAAGTTCCTATTATTTTTTTTTAATAAAATGGGTAAAAAGATATTTTCAGGTTTTACTGAACAATTAAGTATTTCATAAAAAATATGGTAAATAAATAATCTACTACTGTATTAACAGTGCAGGCGAGCCAGCAATGCTACCCGAGTAATAGCTCGCAAGTAGCCCTTGTGGAACACAAGCCAGCGACGGGCACCTTGCTTTGCTTTGACCGGTTATCACCTAGTTTTTGTTATATCGAGAACTTTTTGAAGCACGTTTTCGTCCATCATCTTTAAGTTAACAGCTTCCAGTGGTGTCTTATTGTAGGCACACACAATTAACAGCCCTGACAAAGCTACGGCCAGCCAGGGGGGCTGTAACTAGGTCATTGCACAATTTCAGACCCTAAAGCATTTAGATCTTAATTCTTAAAAGTGTCATAGCATCCAAGGAAATCAAAGTCTCATCCCCTTAAATTGTTTTTCTGCAACAAAATGAACTGAAAGCTTCATACAGCAAACTAAATAAACTAGTGAACTTAAAAAACAAAATTCCAAAAAAACAAAAGGAGAATAAAGGCACTGCGTTAATGCTAGACCGAACCCAGATCACATGAGCGGCCGCATAAGTGCCAAATTTTCTACGATGGAGTTAGGCCTAAACACCCTACCAGGACAAAAGTAAAATTCTAATTATCGCATTAATGTAAACAGGACGGACGTTTAATAGGAGATTTACGATACATAATAGTGTTTAAATCAGTGATATGTAATCGTTCATTTTGGCTAATTATTTAGCACTACTAGATGTATTAATTTATGCGACCAGTCTGCTTGAAATTTTGTATTTAGTTGAAGCCTAACTGAATACCAACAGGTGCATTTATGGTTTAACTTTGGTCGATGTTATGTTTAAAATAAATGTTAGGACTGTCAGGAACATGCCATTTATGATCAAAACACCATCGTTCATGGGCAAGTAACAATGGAGCTTCGCGCTGCACAAACTTGTTAGTTATATTACTGAAGCCAAAGCGGCATGTGTCATGCAACTGACATGCCATTTAGTGTCATAAACGCATAAAATGTGGCATACTTTTTACAAAAAAAAGTTTGGTGTCAGTAATATTCCTATAACCACCAGAACCCAAGTGATATATACCAAAACCCTAGAAGGACCCCCCCCCCCAAGTTTTTGCCACACAAAGTAGCAATATCAATGCTAAAATGGCTGCCAACAAGTTTCTAGTTCCAACCAACCTAAACACCTTTGGTGGTTAACCCTTTAATGCCCATGTCAAACTGGATGCATTTTTTTTAAGACCCATATGATAGTTGAGACGAGAACGCCGACCACTTGCTGTTCGCTTTGCTCGGGGTCCCGGGGGACCCCGAGCAAAGCTTGCGTTGCGCGTTGAGACTTAGTTTTTTGCCATTAGTAGCCGTCCATTTACAGGGCCGGCAGGCTATAAAAGGGTTAACAACCTCAATGCCTTTGGTGGTTAATCAACTCAACACCTTAGGTGGTACATGTACGGAAATGTTGCATTGCTAACTGCTACGCAAATTTCAATTTTGCATTTTGTGGCATAAATTGCAATGTAGTACTGTTCATTTTGGGCCCTGAAATGGAAGAGAAGCTTTGTGGAGCCATTTAGGCTCAGTCACGACTACTTTGTGGTGTCATGCCTGTCATTTACTCAACTGTTGATTTTATAGTTCCATAATATAAATATATAGCAGCTTCACTTCTCGTTAAGTCTTCCACCGCGAAGTTTTTTTCTCCCACACGTAAAGTTGGCTAAACAAGGTAGGCCTATGTACTTCATTGCACTGTAATGGATGCCAATATGCTGCTTTTTATGGAAAATAAAAGTTGTGACAAATTTCTAAGCAAAACTTTACTTGAAACATTTCATGTCTTGAGAATTTTTGTTTTCTTTTCGCAAAACAAGCACCATGTCGACTTGTACTGAAAGGACCACGGTGAAAAGACCAAGCCACCACAACTTGCCGCTTCCCTAATTATACAGATCAAAGCTTTACTCGTTTCTGAACAGTCACCTCCAAACAAAACACATATCTCCCAGTATATGTCACTTAGTATATAGGATGCCTGTTGCCTGATAACGTCACCTTCATTAATCATCGGACTTTCACGGAAACACGAAGCTGCTTCTCGACAGGATTCGGGAATAGTTACGTCCGTATTAGTGCAATGACGTCACTTTCGTGAATCGTCGGACTTTTACGGAAACATGAAGACGCTTCTTGGTTAGGATAAGTTTAACTTAGTGTAAAACAGGCTGGCTTTGTAATTGTACCATCAAACCTTTCATGTTTTTAGGAAGCATCAGGCTGTTATAAATCCCTTCTATTTTTACAGCATTTGATTTCAAAACTTCTATCGCAAATACAGTATTGGTAAACCATCATTTAGAATGGATTAGACAGAAGCCTCTCATCTAATTTTACTAATACTCTTACATCTAAGGCCTAAAGCTTAGCTAATTCATAGACTTGGCGAGGACAACCACAGCTTAGTCCGGTAGAAAGCTAATGTAACCTTCCAAAATCAAGAAATAAAAATTGTGTTTTTTCTATTGAGACTACCATAACTGAGGAATTCAGTGGGTGACCCCGCCAAAAACTTGGCCATTAAAGATGGCGGCCAAGTTTTACTATTTGGCCTATTATATAATCTACAATTACATTTTTCGCTCATTTTCACTTTCAACTAGGTCGTTTCTAATTAAGTGGATAACTGCAATTAGGGTCATTCGAAAGATACAAATATCTGCCAAGCTGCACCCATTTTACTAGGTGCTGGCATCACAGTCATCGGATTTTTTGCTCATTTGTAACTTTCAACTGCTGCCGAGATGTTTCTAATTTAGGTGGAGGACTTCAATTAGGTTCATTGGAAAGATGGGAATGGCCGACTTTCAATTAACAATCCCCTCCCTTCTCACACCATAGAACAGTGATAAGCAATACCAGCCCCAACGTAAAACCGGCCCAGCTCAGTTCCCAACAGTGCTAAGCCCTTTGAACTACCCTTGATGCACAGAAGACATTCCCACCTTTCGAATAAACCTAATTGGAGTCAATGACTTACAACTTCACAACAGCAGTTGAAGTTGAACAAGAGCGAAAAAACTAGCCCCTAGTAAAAAGGGCAAATAGTTGCAGACCCTCTAAATTACCCTTGTTGCAAAGCCATTCATATCTTTCGAATAAACCTAATTAGCGTCATCCACCTAAATTAAAATCGTCACAACACTAGTTGAAAGTTGAAAATACCTGTGATGCAAGCCATTAATAAAATGGGCTTAGCTCAGTCCTTAACAGTCACAGACTGTTTCAATTACCCTTGTTGCAATGAAGGCATCTCTACATTTCAAATGAACTTAGCAATTGGAGCCATCCACCAAAATTAGAAATGTCTCAAACAGTTGACAGTTGCGAATGAGCAAAAAAATCTAACAGTGACTGATACCAGCCCCTAGTAAAACGAGTGTCGCTCGTCTCTTAGTCTTAGACCCATTCAAATACCCTTGTTGTAAAGGCATAATTGAACATAATTGGCCTCATCCACCTAAATTACAAACGGTGCCTATAATACCAGTACATTGTAAAACATGCATATCCACTTCCTAACAGCGGTAGACCCTTTAAATTACCCTCGATACGAAGGCATTCCCGCCTTTTGGATAAATCATATTGGAGCCATCCACCGGAAATAGAAACGACGCAGCAGCAGGTAAGTGTTTTAAGTTGGTAAATTGAGATGTCTGTTGACAGTAAATTAGCTCCCAAAAAATGGCTGAATGGCCCAAAATTACCCTTTTTCTCAAAAACCATGAAATAAGAAAAAACGTAAGGGGGAGGGACCAGCATTGTAGATTACATTACTGCAAACAACTTTTTATCTCAACAGTTTTTGTGTATCGCCAACAGTTCTTGCATATTTGCATAAGCCAAATGTTTAGTAAAAAATGGGTGCCACTTTGACCGATATCTTTAAGGCCTAAAAAAACCCTTTGGGAACCAACCCTGTAACCAAACCGTGCCCAATTTTTTTTCACATTTCAGCAACCCTAAATGTTTTTTGTTCATATTCATGTTAAATCATTCATCGGTATTAAAGCGCAAAGGGAAACAAAGTGGGACCGCAGGGAAATGCTTTCAGTTGTGCTGAAATAAAAACTAAGTGACTGCAGCGACTACCTAGTCGCAACCGGTCTGCTGTACAGTTTCGCCTCTTCCAATGTAAAGGCGCACACCTCTATCACACACTGCAACAACGATCTCTATAATCTAGAAGTGGTAACCATCACAATTGCCGGTTAAAAATGTGTTAGCCCAAGGCCCATTTTACATTTTAGGCATAAATATGAGCATTTAGGCCCAATTTTTACCTGCAGTTTTAATTTTTTAATTTACCTATTCATTCAGTGTTAAGTCATGGCAGTGTATATAGATCAGTGGAAAGAAGTGACAGGAGAGACGCAATGTAGAGGCAGAGTCACAATAGAGGGAGAGTTTTGTAGCAATGAACATTCCTACAATAATAAGTTGGCAAGGCTTGCAAAGTGGGTCTGGGCCTATTTCACCATGCGTGAGTGAATGACCTCGACATGTCCCTTCAAGGTCATCTCACTGCTAACTTCTAAACTACGCATCTTGAAAAATCGGTGTAAATTAGAAAGGTGTAGAGAACCACAAACCAATGCTAAAGCAAAAAACAGAATGAAATTTGGAGCAAAAGTAAAGGAGTTACAGAGGTAGTGGCATAAACTGCACAGCAGACTGGGGTAGGCATGCTTAAGGCAAGACATGAATGTTAAAATATGTAGAAAAAACAGTTTTTCTATTTTTTGCATTAGCATTGGTTTGAGGTTCTCTACACCTTTCTAATTTACACCAATTTTCTAAGACACATAGTTTAGAAGTTAGTGAAATGACCTTGATAGGGACATGTCAAGGTCATTCATTCGTGCATGGTCACCCACTGCAAGTCTGCCAACTTATTATTGAAGGAATGTTTATTGCTACAAAATGCTGGCCCCTGATACGGACTTCTGACTCGCCCTTTGTAGTGTTGTTGAAGCCAGCAGCGATTCGTAGCAACTTGACGTTGCCATGGTAATGTTCACTTAGGCATAATTTTTTTTTTAAACTAGGCCTACAGTTTTAATTTCGTCAAGTTGCAGATGGGCCTAATGGAGAATTTGGTTCGAAGGTAAGCTTATTCATTCATGCAACAATGTGATGAGACTTATAAACGAAGCTAAAACCCTTTTGTTTTTACGGCTGCACATTATGATTTAATTCGACGATCATCAGCTATAAGGAAGTAACGATGTTCTAGTTTGCCATGTTTTAAAACTAACATTTGACATTGAATCTAACCAACCCTCTCCAATGTTGGTCGCCACTCGCCATTTGGCGAATGGAAATCAACAGTTGGCGACCTGAAATTTACCCTTACTCGTCCAAATGGCGACTAGCAATAGAGAATGACAATCAAAGAGCGATATCTTGTGAACCGTTTTAAGTTAGAGTCGAACGGTTTGCGGCGTTATGCTCAGATTTCTAAGGGCTACCTAATTGCTTCATCTTCATTAATACTGGGGTTAAAGAAAATTTATAATTTCGTAAATGCATGAATTAAATAAAACCCATGCATAGTGCAAGATGTCATTGGTATGTGGCGAGTAGAAATTGTGAAATGGCGAGTGCTTTGTCAAGTCTACTGGCCAAGTGGCGACTGCTACTGGATTCACTTTCGAGTGGGTTGAATCTAACGTAAACCGTGGTCGTCTACCTGGTACCGTTGCCCCCGGCACATTTTAAGCCCAACCACAAGTCCGTGAGACCTCTGTGAGCGCAGTTGCAAAAAGCGACGGACAGACATAGTCATTGCAATAGTCTTCTCAGGCTGTACACTAGACTAAAATGTAAAAATTAATACATATTTATTAGGCCTACTCGCAAGTTTATGTAAACTGTTGTGTTTAAAAAATAAAGTTTTAAAATATATATTCCGACCTACCAACCCTATTTTTTTTCGATGTTACAGGAACCAAGACTTTTTTAAGGCCTGATGCACAACTTTTTGTCAGTTTCACCCACTTAACTACTATTTCAGGCATTAAGATAAATGTATTAATTTGAAGAAAATGCTTTTATTTCCAAAAAATGCAAGGTATTTTGGACATGTCGGGAACATCGATTAGAGCCTTTTGGGTTAATATTACAGAATTAAATAAACGAAGACAATAGAATTGCTGGCCCTGCCGGCTAATTCCGTTTTCTATTGTAAAAACGAAAATATACATTACGTGTAAATTCGGCCACTTCATTCTCGAATGTTTTTCCCTCCCTTGAGATAGATTTGACCAAATCCACCCAGCCTACTAACCCGACGCTTCCCTCCTATAAAAAGAGCGCAAGCGGCAATCTTTTATTCCTCACATTACGACAAGGTGGTGACTCGAGAGTGGCGGTTGGCTGGGTACAGATTATGTATATTTTCGTTCTTAGCAATAGAAACAAATTTTAGCCGGTGGGGCCGGTACTTCTCTTTCTATTGCCGGCAAGAAAATAAATTACCTGTTAATTTAGTATTTAAGAAGACCTCGTCAAAACTGGAGGAGGAGACCACCTATCAGTTTCCCTGGGGTTAGGAGCTGCACCCACCCAAAAATGTCACATACTTTGCACAAAGTGTTAAAAGTTGAAAATAAAACTGGATTTGAGGTTTTCTCTATGAAGTGGTGGCTCAGGAAGGGCTGGAGATTCTTTAGTTAGTGCGTTAGGGGTTGGACGACACTACAGGCTGTGATGATGGTGCAAGTTAGTGAAGTCCATCATCATATCAAGTCCCAAAAGACGTGTAAGGCGTGGACGGGCACACGTCGCCAGACAGTTGCATGCTGGATCATTCGGATGTTCAAGTAGAATACTGAACAAGTCAACAAAGCACGGGGATCGAGTGCTGTTGTTGGTCCAGTTGATGTTTGAAGCTTCGTCTGCCTTAAAGATCGTTCTTTTCGAATTTCGTTGCTTTCTGTTCTGTCTAGGTTGAAACGCAATGCTCGGACTGGACAGAGAAGTCTTTCAAGCTCATTTCCGACAATGGCGAGGAATAGATGAATTTTGGCCTAGAAATTCGTTTGGTTTGAATTAGAGCTTAGAACGAACTTCATGGAGTGAATGAATTTCTTGGGAGTCACGAAGAAGAGAAAAAAGTTTGGGTCCGTAGGTTGCCTTTGTTAAAAGGTGACGGTCACAATTCGACAAAGGTTAGATACCGTCATGAGGGAATTAGATATCCATAACGGTTCAAGTTTGAAACGAGACGCCAGGATGCAGGTCTTATAATTTCGCAGTTGTGTTTTTTTAAGGGTGTGAATTGCGAATTCCTCTGGTTGATCCGACGTCGAGCAGTTGCCCAGAAGAGGTGTTCACGTTTGACATGGGGTTGACGAGGTCAGTAGAGGACCACATGAAGTCTTACGAAGGGGAAGAGACTGGGTCATCTTTCCGCAGGTGACCTGATGAAACAATTCATCCAGCGACAGACGTGAAATCCTAGGCACAGTTGACGAGTACCTTTCCTTGCTATTCAAGGAGAGTGTCTGCATCTTTGATATGTTAGATAATCAAAGCCACCCAAGGAGTTCCACAGAGATTAGTGTTAGAGTTCGGAGTAAGCTGACTGGAAGATGGCAACAATGTCAGTCTGGTGTTCACAAGACAGCATTCAATTTGGAGATGTCACAGGTGAATGCCTATCGGTGAAGAGAGTCGTGCTCGGTGATGCTGTTTCTCTTAAAGGCCAAGTGAGGCGCAACATCTTCATGCTTTAGGAGATCGCATAAGTATGCTGCACCTGGTTTACCCAGGCGCAGGCCCACAGCTAGGATTTTTTCTGGGAAGGCAAGTGACTTATTTTACGCCCCCCCCATATCATTTTCTGCCGGCGCTATCAAAGAAATGCTCTCTTCACAATATTTTTCAATCTGCTAACTGATCTAGTTTTATATTTTGCCTTCCCCCCCCCTCCACCAGTGGCACAATTTTAGTGTCGGCTCGATTATTAAATTTTAGTTTTTATTAAGCTTTATTTTAAAAACGAACCTGGTTATCTCTGCAAACACCGCATTTTTAAACATTTTTTAGTTTATGTCAGAAATTAGTGGTTTTCGATTTTTTTCTATTATTTAATGAAGTAAGATCACCCTACCAACGAACAACTTGACCACTGCTACAATGTATTTCATTTAAACTTTGATCTAATAATCGGTGGCATTATCTTAGCAGTTTGTTTGTTGGTGGGGGTGATATTATTTCTAAGGGGAACACTTTTCTGTCGTACATGGCTAAGCTCAAGTCATATAGCCTCCACAGAATAATGCGAGCCCTTTTGATTTCTTATTTGTGGCAGATTATATTGACTTGTCCTGCACACGAATTTTCATACAACTTCACCTATTTAATGCATTGTTGTAATTGTTCTTTGTAACACGTTTCTTCTGTCACGCGCAACCTTCACCAATGTCGGTCGCCACTCACCAAACGGCGAGGAAAATTCAGCAGTTGGCGACTTTGTTGGTGACTGATTAACAAACCCCAATGCTTTGTCATATCTTGGGAACCGTATTAGCTGGAAACAAGCGGTTTGCGGCGTTGCGTGCAGAAGTACAAGGGCACTCTAACCAAGTGTGCAAAACTGTTGCTAGCCACTTAGCTGATTGGAGAGTCAGATTAATTAAAAGATATTTAAGCATTAAGTAGCAGCACAACTACTAAAATTGTTTTCACATGGCGAGGAGGTAATGGACAATGGCAAGTGCATTTTAATGTCTACCACATAATTCACATTCGTGAAGGTCGGTCACGCGTATTAAATCATGGAGGAAAATACAGGTTAGAATTTGTTTTGCCTAAACACTTGCAGTTTTATTTTATTTGTTTATTTTATCTCCGGCATGGTGAAAATTAATACAGCAATGCCTACGCTTTTCAGTATTTATCTTGATGCTCAAAATATTTAACGCCGATCAAGTACACGTAATGCAGCAGCGTGAAAGCAGTTTATAAATATTGATCCACTATCAGGGTCAGTTTTTTCCACCGCTAATTTAAGTCTAAATACAGCTTTATATTTTTTATTATGGTAGGTCACTTTACGTTTTGTTTTTGAGCCATTAACCGTGAATTGGTGAACGGGACCGTAATTTTGCCTTAGTAGGCTGTCCAGAATTTCTACGGTTGCAAAATACTTCCAGACGGCTTGAGGGCGATATTTCAACTTGTGATGTGTGACCAACTTCGAATCTGGATTCCATGCTTATTGATTCAGGAATAATCGGAGGAGAGAGGGGGCACGCTCGCCACCAAAGAATTCACCACGTTCGGTCGTATTTTAAATAATTTTATATCACACCTGAAGAATGATAAAATTCGGGCCAATTTCAGTATTTTGCTTAATTCCATGGCTTCTGTGTAATAGCACAAATCCAAATTTTTCAACTCAAAAAAGGTCCGATTCCTCACGTCGACCCTCATACGAGTCGGGGAATGAATGGTTTGAGTAAATTGTTTGCCCTTTTTATTCCTGACAGTTATAAACGCAGAATTTTTTTATTTGTTTCGGTTACATTTAGCAGAGTTATTTTTTAATGTAGTGTGCCAGAATAGCAGCAATGTTAACTGTTGCTTTCTTCGTTGGGAGTTCGGTGGGGCTAAATAAGAAACAAGACTTCAGTGTGTCAAGAGGCTACGGAATGGCACTGCGGTTGGGATTCGCTGCACGTCTCATTTACCGTCGTTCACCTTAGCTGTGCTGGTTGCTTATTTTTTGCAGTTTAAACTAATCCGAAAATGACCTCATGTAAACGAACAGCTTGTGAATTCAGTTTATTCTATAATCACCGAGACCGCTAGTATGGCATCAATAAAATACAGATATTTCAAAATAAAAATAAGAATTTTTCTGCAGAATGAATTCAGTTTTTAGCGTTATAGCAAGTATCATTTTTACGCCCCCCTCTAAAATTCTGGGAGGGCAGTTGCCCACCCTGCTTCCCCGGTAGCTACGGCCCTGCCTAGGCGATCACCATCCAAGTATTAATAGTACCCAATGTTTCTTTACCTCCGGTGATCGAAGGTTGCATGAATGGTGAGTGCCAGTCTTTCTGATGAGGTTCCACCCTGGAAAACAGGAAGGGAGCCACGGTGTACCGACAACTTAATGGCGTTGTCAAATTTTCATGACGAAATCACAGGCTGGGCAGTTCCGTGGAAAATTGAGTACGACTACGATCGGTTCATGCTTGGGCGGGAGATTGGCTGATTGAACCTGTCATGGCAAGGGGAGACCGTCTGGTTGGTTCCAGTGGGGACAAGAGGGGCTGCTGACGTGAGAAGCCAGTGTGGGTCAACCTTGGGAAACGACAGAGGGAGCCACGATGGCTTGTCCGTTTCAAATGGTATCAGCCCGCTCAGCCACTGAATCCCGGCGGGGATGATTGAAGCTGCAACGGCGAAGAACAGCCTGGTCAAAATGTGGTGGTGAACGGCAGTGTTCGCCGAGGAGTCGGCGGAAAGGGACGGCGTGGTTGAACGAGAAGGTAGCAGGCGGCAACGTCAAGGCGGAAGGGTTGCCGTCATAGGGAGTGAAGCTTGGGTCAACCCTGGGAAACAACTAGACTCCGAGAATCTTGCAACAGCACTTGTAACCTGCCCTTTATTTCCTCAAACTTTCGTCCAATTTCCTCAAATTTCAGAACACTAATGATCTACAACCTTGTAAACTTTATAAAATTTGAGAAGTTCTTGGCGATCTTTTTTGTATTATTATAAGATGTCTTTAGGGCTTCTTGACTTTCTCTCACCTACACGATTTCCTCAATTTTTTCTCTTTCTCCAGTAACCAGGTTACAAGGTTACGTAATATTCTTGAACCCCGGAAACAACAGGGAAGGAGCTACGAAGTCTTCGACCGGTCCAATTGCAGTAGGAAAAAGGAGCCCAACAGTTCCTTCCGACAGCTTCCGGCGTTACTGTTTCAGGCAGGGTGCAGCGGCTGGTGGGAAACCATAGGTTCTCCCCATTGTGACGGCTGATAGGGAAAGACATCACCACGAGACTTGCACGGCACCGTCAAATTGCTCATTGTTGAACCATACGCGAGACGAGGCAAAGGGAGTCAGCAAAAGGGTACCATCACGTCCAGCATCAGTGAACATAGAGGTGAAAAAGAGCTGGGGTTCCCGAAAAGGTGGCGGCAAAAAGAAAACGATAGAGAACGAAAAGGGCCCAGGACGAAGCGACCATGACAACGGTCACTAGAGAACAAGATGCCAAGGTATAGCAGCTAGCTCTTCAAATAGGAGTAAGTGCGCGCATACGCACTTGGGTTACTGAGCTGGCTGGATCCAAACAACTTAGAAAACTCTACGATGTAACGCAGCATTACGAGAACATAATTAAAAAATTTATAGGTAATTTATATTTTCCACCAGCAACACGAAAATCAAAGTTTGAAAAAGGACTCCGCCTTTGACTGGTTTATCGATATTCACAGTGCGCAGTTCAAACCGGTACTACATCAGCACCGAGGGATAAGAGGCAAGGCAAGCAGAAAGTACAAATGCATCAACAGAAAAAGCCCGATCTGGGATATGCACTGTACACAAAAACTGAGGAAAGAAAAACAGCAAATGTCGGGCAACTGAAGACTTGACTGGTGACTTGTACTAAAATAGCATGCAATTCATAGCTTTTGTCAGAAACAAAAGACTATCGCAGAGCTCAGAATGGCCAGGAGCCAGCAGGAGCCAATCACAACACTTAACTTTCACCAATTTCACATCAAAACAAGTATGCACACGTACATGCCCAAAAAGTACAAGCGATGCCACCATCAGGCTTTCGCGATCTCACTTTCGCCGGCATACGGAAAAAAAAGGCGTGCCTCCATACTGGACGACTGCTTGAGAATAAATGATGGCCAATTTCACCCTTTGGGCTCTTTTTATAGGAAGGAAGCGTGCGTGCATACTTCGGGTTAGCGAGCTGGCTGGATTTAGTCAAATCTATCTAAATGGAAAAAGCATTAGAGAATAAGAAAGCTAAATTTACAGGTAAAGTAAATTTTTGTCAGCAATAGAAACTTAAGAAGAGCTTACTTTCCAAAACTGAAATTTTTCAATCAGGACCGAGTGAGTACATAGACAATTTCTGAAGGAGGAGTGGGTAGTTTTGGAAGGTTGCGAGGCTTGAAGTAAAAAAAAAAAAAGCAAAGTTTGGCTTAAATTCCTTGCATTTGCATGATGAATGCAAGCTGATCTGATCCAACAGCCAAATCTAAATATTTTGCTTCCAAACCATACTTCGCTTGCACAGAAGTATAGAAGATTTGAGACAGCCAATCACAACTATGCATGTGAGGACATCTCGCATCGACACCAATGCCAAAACCAAGGAAACCTAACACGAGGTAGCTCAAAGGCGAATTTCGTTTTAAATATCTTGAAACGTGGAATAACAGTCTCTTATTTGTTTTACTTGTAAACAACAATTTTTGTTTAAAGTTCTTTGGCACCAAAGCTACTCGGCATCAAGTTTTCATATGGGCATCATGTGGTAAGCAAAAAGCGAGTACGTGGCTGAGGGCAACATCCAATGGGAAAGTCTAACACCAAGCACACTAATGCAAAGCCAGCTGAAATAAAGCTCACTGTACACCTCCACCAGTTGCAACAATGCGACAAAGGGGGCAGTGTGTAACATAGCTTCCTACTAGACCAGCTAGTAAGAACTAAACATTTGCCTCACTTTTGCATTGGGCGAGATATTAGATATTCATTTATAAATAAGGCTTAGATACTGAATAATAGTCGCATCAAGCACGATGCAAGGTCTAGGCGATGGTCTCTGAATGCAGCATTGGGTGAATGGCTAATGGTCCCATAGCCACAAAGCAGCCAGCTGTCTATGCACAACTGAGAAAACTAAAATGCAGAAGCTCAAAAGAAAATCTAGCAAGTTCCCTCTCTGATGTGTGTTTCGGCTGTCCCCATAGAGTATTTATCAAAAAAGCAGGATTGTTGCCAAGTACAAGCAAACAATCTATACCAAATTTGAAGAAACCACAATATAAGGCAAATTTTAGGTAAGTATTTGAATGTTTACAGATATTTACATCAATCCACTATTTTCAGCCCACATTATCTTGTACACTGGCCACCTTAGTGGAATGCTGTAAATATGTAATGAACATTCAAATAACACTACCAAAAACACGCCTTACAACCTAGTAAGGTTCTTCAAATTTTGGTTTTGTTTATATTGCGTGAACAGTATCTTGAGCCGGTCGGCCTTCAAAAACAACCAAACAATCCAGTAATAAAAACTTATGTGCAACCACACAGCTGAAAAAGTTCCATCCCGAGTTCCCTCTATCACATATCAACAAAGGACAACCTTCCTAATCCAAAGAGCAATATATTTTTTTTTTCAAGTTTGTATTTATTTATGCATTATACAATTATGCACATTATACTACCGGTGGTGGTGGTGTGTTTTTAACCTCGCATGTTTCCAGCTTATATTTCCTAAATGCCAAAATAAACAACTTTTTCCAGCCCTGGCAAGCTATTGGTTTTGTTACCTATTTTTCCTCTCACTTTGCTTCTGCAATCATCTTACCCTGCTAAATGATAGGCACACACCTAATATTCTGTAGGCTAATTACTTGGCACGTTGGTTAATAGATTGTTGGTACTGTATTTGGAAGAATAATTGTTTATTCACTAAGTTTTAAATCTTTTAGAAATTAGTACTGAACGGCAGCCAAAAATACTTCAGCGAACATTATGTAAACTTTTTTTAATGAGGTGGGAAGGGGGATGCAGAGCACTTCGAAGGGGGGGGGGGGGGGGGCAAAATTTAAAGAGACTTGACTCTAAGTTAAATAAAGTTTTAGACAGAGTTCGTAAACAACCGACAACACCAATTTCAAGGCTAACCTACAGCTAATTTCAAGGCTCTTTGCAGTCAATTATCAGAATTGCCTATTATATTCCAGAATTTATGCCAGATATCAATGTTAGCATCATCCTGTTCTTAGTTTTGTTTCTATTAAAATTTTCATTTTTTTAACAATTACGTCGTTGCAGTTTGCAGTAAGAGCTAAACTGTTAATAATAATATAACAATTTACCACATTCATGCGTCATACGGAGGGCTACCGGAAGGGTGGTGAGCCACTTACACCAGGCCTACTTACAATGAGAGAGCATGATTTTTTAATAAAGCTGACAAACTTTTCAAAACATCTTCAAACAATTTTCCAAGGATTGGGTCTTCAGCATTCTACGGAATCCAGACAGTGCCCATATTTACTGTTTCAGCGCTAAGAGAGTTCCACACAGGTACAATGCGGACTGAAAAAAAAGTTTTTGACATTCAAGATGTGAGCCCTGGGCCATCAATTTCCATTGGTGGCCCCCTGGTTGCATGTGCGTGTGTAGAGATATCGAAAAAGGGCAGGTCGACCGAAATCAAACCTGTAAGGATCTTGTAGATAAGAACAAGATCAAATCTAAGCCTGCGGATCTCCAAAGAGTCCAGGCCCGTCATCCTGCGGCGATCTGTAAGTTAAACTCACGAAGACCAGGCAAGCTCTTTGTGAATTTGCGTTGCACAGACTTGATCAAGTCGATGTCCTTAAGAAGGTATGGAGACCAGACTGGGTAGCGTATTCCAAAATTGAACAGACAAAAGTCTTAAAAGCTCAGATCTTATTAGGAGTATTTCTCCGAGGTAAAACATCTGTTAACTAAAGCCAACCTTCGAAATGCTGCTGCATAAACCTTTTGGCAATGAAAGTGATGGCTTAAGGTTGTCTGTAAACCAAATTCCTAAGTCTTTTACTTCAAACACAGTGGAAAGAATAGACTCCAAATAATAGTCATACCTACAGTCCCGGGAAGCGGGAAGCAACATGAAATGAGTGGCATTTGCCAATTGAAAGTGGAAGTTGCCAATTTTGGGACCTGTGCAGCACGTTAAGTATTTCTACCTCGAGAGAAAGGTGTCTGCGCGGTTAATAGTTGCGGCACCTATTTTGAGGTCGTCCGCAAACTTGAATCCATAAATGTTGCTGGCAGAAAAACATAAATCGTTTAAGTAAAATCGTTTAAGTAAAAGAACATGGTCAAGAACGGATTCCTGAGGAACCCCACGGGGAACAAACACTCGAAAGTGATCCCTCAATGATGACCCTCTGTGTAAGATTTATCAAAAATGAGTATATCCAATTCAGGCGATTACCTTCAATGCCATACACAGAAATTTTATGAAGAAGTTTACGGTGCACCGCCGATTTGAATGCTTTTCTAAAATCGAAGTAGATGGTATCAGAAGACACCAACATCTAGAGCGCATGTCCACTGATCTAAAACCTGAAGTAACTGGTGGGTTGCAGACCTACCAGGCAGAAAGCCGTACTGATCTGGTTTAATGATGGAGTGTCTACTGAAAAAGGGGAAGATGGAGTCACGGATAATCGATTCCATAACGTTACATGCTAAGGACGTTGAGTGCGATAGGACGATAATTAATTGGATCAGATGGTGGTCCTTTCTTATAGAATGGCACAACCAATACTGATCCCCAAATTTCCGGAATACAACCCTGAGCGAAGGGCAAGGAGAACAATTTAGATAATAGATGACAGATCTCGTGCGCAATCTGCCTAAACAGGAAAGCCGAAAACCCACCAGGGCCACAAGAATGACTTGGTTTAAGTTTGGTTATAGTCAAAAGTGGTAAACGACACCTCGGATAGACTTTCAGTTGGAGCATTAAGTGGAGCCAATGGAGGGTTCAGGGTCCCATCATCCGTTAATGGTATTCGCAGCAAAAGTTTTGCTAAGAACTTCTGCCTTTTCGAGGTTATCTGTAATGAAGCAAGTTTGGTACTTTAAAGGTGGAAGTGAACGAGATGAAGTCTTTTTCGATAAAGTCTAATAAGTGCCGAAGGAATACCCTCCAGAATTTTCACAATACCATGTCTCAACCAACGTTGAGTACAGCTTCCTAGATGCATTATACGCAGCCTGTGCAGCAGGGCAAGGATCGGAGCTGCTTCCAATGTTTAAGTATGCCTTGTTTAATAATGTGCCTTGGCATAACTTTCCTGGTGCGAGTGTGGAATTTATATGTCAGTCGACACTGATTAATGTGGTTGGTTAAGACGTTTTGAAAGGACGGCCAGGCCTGCTCGATAGAATGATGGACATCAAAAATAACTGTCCACTGTCCCAATTAACTATGTTACAATGTAAACATTGTCTCCCCCCAACCGTGTGGTAGTATACAAATCCATGTTTCCTCCAATGGACAAAGAGGGAGGAAGAATACAGGAGCTAATAGCTAGGCTAGTGGAACAGCACTTGCAAAACTACTCCTTCTGGCAGAAATTTCTTGCATTGGCAGCAGTACTCCGTCGCCAGTCCTAAAAGGGAAGAATCATTCACACAAGAAATAGATGTCAGCTGACAAACTATTTCTTAGTCATTTAATTAATTTTATATCTAAATTAACCTGAACTGTATTAACCTCAAATTCCAAATAAAGTACACTCACAAAACTCTAGGTCATTTCAATGATCCGACAACAAAAATTCAAATTCAAGGTATTTCACAAACCTTCAGTTTTCGGTTTTCAAATTTAATGCTTTCCAAGGAATTCGAGGCCGTGTATGAACCCTGTTTAGAGTAAACACTCCCACGGGGAATGCATCTTAATACTTCATTGATAAGTACCACATTTAATGTTTACTGCACTCCTTTTATTCATTTGAGTGGTTTTTTATTCTCACTTTTAATGGAGATTATATATTAAGTTGGCAGCAGCCACATTTTGTTGGTTATTAGCTGTGCACAAACCCAAAAACCTGTAACTTTTATCAGTTAATCTGTAATAATGAACATTCACACACCCCAAACTAATGTTTACCTTTAGCGACCCCTCCCCCTCCCATTGCTCCCAGGAGCCATTGTACAAGGAAGCACCCTAACCCCATTCACCTCCCAGCACCCCCAAGCCTTTAAATGTACCCCCCCCCCCCCCCCCCATTCTTCCCCATTGTAGTGTACTGGTTGAAAATTGTCACGATACATTTTGCTTAGCATTGTACCTGACTGAAATGATGTGGGCTGACAATGCGTCCTACAGATTCGCTGAATTTAAAGCAAAATACCTGACAGTTCAAAAGGAGTCATGTTATCCCCTCATTTGAGTAAGCGGCTAAGGTATGGAATACTTACAGTATTTCAACCTTCTAAGTGCTTTATTGGTTATGGTAAATTAACTACTGTAGGGATCCATCTAAACACATTTGAAACATGCCTAATTAAGAGTTAATGTTGTTCGCTCAGTTTGCGTCGGTCGGCCAGTAGGCGTATGTGCTGAACATTTCCACTCGCCCAATTAAAACTTCCAAAAATACTTAACACTGCCCTATTTCACTGCAGAGCTGTTTCGTCCGCACCTGTCAAAAGTTGAAATAGGCTTGACAAAAATGAAGGACTTTTAGGAAACCCTTCTTTGCACCACCTCTCATGGCAACAAGTATGGACCATGACAGTCCACGAACGAGCTTTTATCAGGAAAATACAACATTCCAAGGAAAACAATTGTAATGGTGCGGAGAAGAATGAGTGACAAATGCACAATGTTTGGTTAACACCCAAAAATGCTCTCTTCCTTTGCTGGACGACTTGTTTGATGCCACTGTCCGCCGTTTTAGGTTCGCTGACAGCGAAGAATCAAGCCTTCGAATACATCTTGCTCCCAAATATGGGTGTCTTAGGCTTGTTTTGGGGTTGAGAAGATCTGTGCATCGGTTCTGTCGTCAAGGCAGATAGTGGTGCTTTTATACTGCAGCCAAACTGTCGAACCACAGGAACGACATGAATGACGGCTGTTGCAACAATAGCAGGTGCGCTTGCATTGCATTTTTTAATGAGGAATTAATATGTAAGGTTACTGGACCACCATCCTCACTCCAAAATCAAGTGGAATAGACCACTCTGGTTGACAAGCTGCATGCCTAAAGCTGCTTGACAGGATTTAGGCAAAAAGTGAGGTGGGAGGGGGGGGGGTGCTCACTGCTGGGAGATGTGGGGGTGGATGCACTAGCACTGAGTGCAGTACAATTGGAGGTTATTTTGACTTTCAAAAAATATTCTCGTATACTTTGATAAGTCTGTCTCTTCACAGTTCGCCACAATTTTTTTAAATTTTTAAGAAGGGGCCTGAAAAAGGGTGATTACGGGGACCATATCATTAGGATTCACACGTTCAATCCATAAATCCAGGTTCTAGGCTATTTTGTGCTACACTGAAGAAAAATTGAAATTTTGTTCAAATTTCGAAAATTCTGCAGGACCCACTACTACAGAATCAAAAAAATGGTCACTATTTGCGCTTTAATTAACCACCCAATATACACATGTCTATCTTGGGAACAAGACTCCTCCCTAGACAGGTGTCAAAGCTGCTCTTTCAAGTTTGCAATGGCCACTGAGCAAACAGAGCTTAAAACTTATTGGGTTTGTCAGTAGATATTTTAAAGCAAAACACCGCGCACATTCCAACATGTTAGAAGGCAAATGCCTGGGATTAACTGTTAACTGAAATGGCTGTTAATCTGTCATACGGTGTCCTTCATAGTTAGTATTCTACTGCGAACAAAGCTGCTTGGGTCCTAGGTCACTAGCCAGTCTACACGCCATTACCAACTAGGGACAGATAATCTCAAAAGCTGGGCAAAAATCTTCTATTTACTCACTTGCAATTTAACAAATTGCTGACACTTAACCAATAGGCTACCTATAACTACAAGGTAAGTTATCACGATTTAAATTTGAAGTAAAATTTTGCACCACAATATTTTTTTGAAAAAGGTGGATTCCAAAACATAACAGTAAATGATTTAGAATTAAGATATTAGACTAACCATAGCCTAGACCTAAATACAAAGGTGGACATTTTAGAATTAAGACGTTTGACTTAATCAGCTTTATTCCTAGTTATTCAGCAGCATATACATTTGGAATGTTAAGTTTGTTATGAGAACAAAACATTAAAAGAATAATTTGGTTAGAATTTTGAGCCAAAATGGGTATCCGAACTACAGTAATTTCAGTTCCCAATCTTTTGCTATTTGACATGCCACCCCTAGCCGACTAAAAGCGAAGGCAGCTGTATTGGAAATCAGCAGTTGGCGACTTGGAATTTAGCCTTACTTACCAAAATGGCGACTAGCAACAGAGAATAACATTCAAAGAGCGATATCTCGGGAACCATACAAGTTGGAGACGAACGGTTTGCGACATTGTGCTCAGATTTATGAGGGTCATGGAACAACAATTTCTGCATTAATACTGGGGAGCTACAACCTTGATTGCCACAAAATAATTTCTTTGCATAGCCACTATAGCGAAGCAACTCCTCCCATCATGAAGAAGTCCCGATATGAAACAAAGTAGAATTAATGGTTTTCATGCAGAGGAGACCACTGGCCTATTACTAAACGTCATGTAGAACGTCATGTGTGGCCTATTACTCTCGGCAAAAGGAGAATAGGCTAACCAATAACAATTTTAGTAAACAATTTTTAAAAAATGTGGCAAATTAACCTTAGTCTGAAGAATTATCGTACAAAAAGACCTACATGATATTCATACTTAGCGCCCAGAAGCAAAAATTTTGCATCAAGTAGCCACTGAGGAGAGAAACATTCACGGCTCACAAAAAAGGCTTCGTAAGTCGAGGACTGGGAAACTTTCTTTTAGCCCAACATAATGTTAGCCATTCACATGTTGCACATTTGAAATTTTTCATGAAATTAATATACAGGGTAGCCCACAAAAAAAAAAAAAAAAAAAAAGGGTGAAATAGGAGCAAGATATCTGGATAGAACGTGTGATTCTGAGTAGAATGAAGTGGTCCCTATTGTCACTTTTTTTTTCTGCCCTTATGTAAAAGTTAAACCCTAGCTAGCACCTCCCAGAACCGGCTAGTGACAAAGATGATGTTGAATGAAACGGGAAGAGCTGTTTAGTCCAAAACAACATCCAGTGTACCCAGCACTCATCGCTACAGTTCCATCTGAAAGCCAAACATGTTCCAGTGGTGTTATGAGTGGGAGACAAGCTATAAAACAAGAAATTTGTAGGTCTGGTGCTGGAAGATGGATCAGGGATACCCAACGTTCAGAATGTCGTCTGTCCACAGTAGTCGTTCCGCCGCGTTATTGTTTACCTAATCATATGTACGTTGGACGCCATTTTGGACTTGGAACAGCTCTTCCCGTTTCATTTCACATCGTCTTTGTCACTAGCCGGTTCAGGGAGGTGTTACCAAGGGCCTAACTTTACATACGGGCAAAAAAAAATGAAAATGGGGACTTTTATTTGACTCAAAGAGTCGCACGTTATAGCCAGCTTTTTTTTTTACCGAATTGGACTTAGAAAATATTTGCGGTGTTCCTTGTTTGTAGACCACCCGGCACGAGGGGCACCTGAAGTATTTCTAAATCCAGTTCCGATTTAGCACATCAATATGCCTTCCTCACCACAACTTGTCAAGACTAATAACCTGTATACGCATTACCTTTCTTACACCCCAAAATAGTTTCTGAAATGCTTTTAACAGCTATGTTAAAAACTTAAAACCAGCTTTTTAAATAATAAAAATTTTCGAACGGATGGCACGAAAGTTTGGTAGCAATCGTACAACCTTAAGAGCACAACTTCTTAGCGTGTAGCCCAACTTGAATTGTTACATTACTGATCCAAAGTACAAGGAGTGAGATTAAATAACCCAACAAAAAGAACAAGTTGTAAATTGGATCCATGCTAGCCTTTGTTCTTTTACTGCATTCCAAGTAGGAATCAAATAGGCCCACAAGTCCAAACCCTAAAAGCATGTAACTGGTGGAAATGGCTGACAAAAGAGTAGGCTAAGCTGCCTAAAGACTTGTCATGACACCCAGATTGCTCGTTTGCGAAATAAATCAATTTTAACTTAGTTTTCCCCAACAAATTGACAGCTTTTAACGGTTTCTATTTTACATTATGGTAGGCTAGACTAATTTAATTTCTAGCTGTAGTAATAGCACCACAAAGTAGCGATTAAACCTGTGTACCGCAGTAGAATCGTGATTTTCGATCGTTTTCATGACTTGGCAACAATGCTAATCAATATACTGGTGACGTCCCACTATCACGGAACTGCAGTATTGAAGTTGGTATCATCTTCTCAACCAAATTCCAACAATTGAGTCTTGCCTAAGAGGCCAGATTTGTGGGTAAGGATGACCCGGAAATCTTTATTTAAAAAAAATTATTCTGGAAGTACAAACGATATTTTGGTCGAATTAAGGGTTTGATTATAATGTTAAAACTTCGCTCTATACAATAAATACAAAGTGGCCACAAACATAAATTTGGTGTGCAATTTGGTAGTCCAAACACAAACTAAACTGCAATATAGCCTACTTCAGTTAGCCTACCCAACTAGGCCTACCGAGAGACTGACTGTACATACCAAAGATGCAGCTTATTCAATTATATCATAAAACCAGGCCATTTTAGTACTCTGTCTTGCACGCTTCAGAATGACGGAAAATTTACGCTTTTTCAAGTTCATCACCCGTTTCAGTTCATGATATGCTAAATTTTCGAAAGACAATTTTAAATTACACGGTCGACGTCTTTCTTCCTCGGGCATTCTTTTTGTCGTTTGTTGGCTGGATCGTTACATTGTAGTGGACAGTAACGACAGCCAACGAACGACAAGGGGGGGGGGGGGACCTACGATTCGCTTGAAAATATTGTGGGTTTTATTTAGTACAGATTCACAAATGACAAACGTGAGACATTTTTGCCATTTAGGTTTTCTGCCTATACTAAGGAATTAGAGTAGACAAATTTTAACTAGGAGTCAGGCCGAGCAGAGTTTGAAACAAGTCTAGCATTGAGTTGAGCATTTTGTGATCACAAGTTTGTTTCTTTTGAATTAGTTAGGATTGCTGCTTAACTGACTGTCGGTCAAAGCGTACAAACAGTTTTCCAGTTTTACGAATATAACTTGTGCATAGGTTGAGCTATCTCATAAACTGTCACCGGAAAGCTAGAGATACCATTATTTGCTAGTTTTGTTGGAATGTAAAAATCGGGAACAAAAAATGGCAGCAAGTCTACCAGTATCGTATTTTTCCCAGTTCTTAAATTTTTTGAGTATGGAAGCGAGCAACGAGTAGATTTCAGCAAGAACTGCGTTCGGCTTGGCTTTTAGTGGTTATCGCACATCTCCAACTGGCAACCAAACATCATCACAACTTACATTTCATATGAAACAGATAGCCTAAATACACAAATTACAATACTAATGCATACTATACTCAAATCCGTCAATCTACGTAACACCAGAAGTTTCAAGTAAAATTCAATTACAGCCAACCTGCACAAATGTGAATTGTGTGGTGCTCGCCATTTGGCGGGTAGACATTAAAATTCACGCACCATTGTCTATTACCTCCTCGCCATGTAAGATAGCAGGTGCGCTGCTATAGGTATCCCGCCAAAATACTGAAATAATTTCCTTGAGTTTTCCTGAGTAATCGAGATTAACTTCCACGCTATTTACCAAAATTTCAGGAAAGAAATTATTCCTCACATTTTACCAGTTTTACTTGTTTATACTTAGTGCAAAAGAGTAGCGCAATTTAATGACTTTTTAGGTGTTAACACAGGAGTAGGCTACATTTTATTTTACCACGATGTCTTAACAGAATATGTTTAATGCACTTGGGACTACACTTAAAATTGTGGCGTTGTATTCTCCAAGTTTTCCAGGCTTTTATAAAAAATCCGAAAATTACGAGTTTTCAGGTTAGTGGAAACTAGGGGTCAAAAGAATAGTGAAAAAATGTATTCGAATATTTCGTTTCCCATGTTTAGGCCCTACCCACCCCGCCAAAAATTTAATAGTTTTCATTAAATACCCAAGTATTATTTAGTTTGTTGGTAATTGAAGGATACATTATATGTATGACCAAAAGTTTAATTTAATCTACAGATTGGTTGGGAGGGAAAGGGGGATGGAAGGAAGCATTGTTCGGATTTTTAAAAAAATGTAAAAACACACAGAACTTTTATTTTGCGAACATTTGAATGGCATAGGCTATATCATATTCTAATACGCTCTTAACAAACAAATATCCGTCCTACCCCTAGTGGGAACCATGTGATACTTAATATTTAAACATTGTTTGTATAAAATCTAACTCTCCGATCAATTAAAGAGACTTATAACAATATTGCATGCTTGGTTAGCCCGTCTAATTCTGCACGCAACAACGCAAACTGCACAATTCTAGCTAGATAATTTAAAGTTCCCAAGATAATTCAAAGTCAAACAAAAACACATCCGTTTTTGCAAAATTTCGATGAATATTTTAGATTGATTTTGTCTTGGTTTTCATCAGGCACTCTTAAGTCTTGTCTTTGTTTCTTTTCCTCTAGCCTACATATTTTCCCTCAGGCAATGTAAAGGAAAAGAAAATAAAACTAAACCAAGTGCCTTATGAAGACAAAGGTGTTTGTCAAAAAGTTGCAAAAATGGATACCGGTTTTGTTGTCCGACCTTGAATTAGTACACAATTTTTGTCCAATAATGTCTAATATCCAATCTTCATGAATGTGAATTGCGCGGCACTCGCCATTTGGCCAGTAGACATTAAAATGCACTCGCCATTGTCCATTACCTCCTCGCCATGTAGAAGCAATTTTAACAGTTTTGCTGCTAGGTTTCTTAATGCTAGATATTGTTTGCATTAATCTAACGTTCTAATCAGCTATAGAGCCTAGCAAGTATATTGCACACTTGGTTGGAGAGCCCTCGTAATTCTGGACACAACGCCACAAACTGCTTGTTTCTAGCTGACACAGTTCCCGAGATATGACAATTAAGCATCGGGGTTTGGCGAGTAGCTCTAAAGACGAAGTCGCCAAATGCCGAATTTCCCTCGCCGTTTGGCACGTGGCGACCGACATTGGTGAAGGTTGCTAATATCATTCAAATTAAACTGCCTACAGAATCTTCAAACATTATCCTGGTTGACTTTATTAGGCTATTTTCTACCTAGCTATTTTTATAGGCTAGCATCCGATGTCGTAAACAAATAAATTTTAGTTTATCTTACAACTGAAAAAGTTTAGTCCTGGCCAATGGCAAGTTAAAAATATGAATCTGTACCTAGAGGTTGGGGGGAAGGAACCATGAATTTAAATGGGGAGGTTGATGCTCCTGCCAAACTTTAAAACGACCACATAACAGTGCTGCCGTAACACTCATGCTGGCACAAATCTAGTTTACCACAAACCCCCAAATTTTAAGAAAAAAAACAGACTTAACCTTATTGTCGTCGTAAGGCAGATTAAAGTTGATTCCAAGGTGCGGAAAGGTGGTTCAGGGCGGAAAAAAAAAAAGATGCCAAATCGCTTGTTTGTTCGCTTGGTTATTGTTTAGATGGCGCCGCACAGGAAAGCATCAACTGGGCCGAAGTCCGTCAAGTGAAACGCCTAACCCCAACCAGTTCATTACAAGTGAAACGCCAAACAGAAGCCGGTACATATAACCTAACCTAACCGACAATAACAAAACCAAACTAAACTGACAATAACAACCCACTTATCTGAACTGTTTACGGGAAAAAGATATCAGCTGGGGGCAAGAGCGGGCTTCCGTGCACAGCCCCGCGAGTGAAAACGAACACCGTATATATGTACGGATTGTGGTAAAGTACTGATGGGGTTTAAACTGTGTTCCGTGCCTCCCACAAAAAAAAGGAGACCATATAATGAGAGTGTAGGGTAAGTACTAACAGAATTCAGAGCTTTTAGACAATTGTGGTAAAGTGAACTTTAGCCCTCATGCTATTCAACTTGCCCCAGCATTTATTTAACTGTCGTGAACCATCAAAGCAATAGTCCAGAGCTACTTGATTGAAAACAGATTGCCAAGAAATGCACTTTTTTTATTAGTTAATTGTCCAACAAACTTTGCCCTGGTTAGCCTTATTTTAGATGTCACTAATTAATAGACTGAGGTTCAAATCTATTCTAGCAAGACTAAAGATGCTATTAACTTACAGAATAAATTGATATAAATAACCGCAGTCGAGTTTTTACAGTTTCTTGAACTCGACATACCGAAACAATAGGCCAAGTGCTTCCACAGTGTTTCAGTCCTTTTTTATCACTTTACCCTCCAGAGTGGTGGCAGGATACAAAACTGTGCTGGCTGGCTACTTTATCTGTAGCACAGATTAATGTTTCACAGTATGTACAGCAACGACGTTTTTCGATATATTAACGCATGAACGGTCGCTTTACCCCACAATTAAGCCGTGGACTAGACTTGACAAAATATTTTATCCTGTTAGTGTATCAAAAAGGCAACTTGTGGATCTCCATTTCAACCCTCGGATTTAGGAGGATAATCAGTGTTTACCGTACATAATTAGTACCAGTAACCTTATTTTAGCCCCAAACACTGGCAACCATGCGTCAATAACCAAGCTAGCTATTTTCGCATGGTGAAGTATTCATTGTCACAATTGGATTAATTAGGTTTGTTTTAAAGTTTCGGTTCATCCTTAAAACAATCGCAGTTTCAAACTTATCCTGGACGAGTTGCTGTGACCACAGCTCTGCGAGTAGCTTTTAAAATTTAAGACAAACTTAGATTAGCATAAGAGTGGATCGGTTAAGCTAAGTTAGGTTTGGTGTGGTGGTTAGGTTCACTTTTAACAGGCTCAAGGCATTCATTTCAGGAGCCATACACTTGTCACTGCGACAGAGAGCCTGATAAAATAACGAGTAGCCTAACGACTTGTTAATTTCGCATGTATCGTTAGTTCAGTTCAAGGTTACAGCCTACTGCAATATAAAAATGGACGAAAGCAAAATGAGTCGACAAAATCAATTAAAAGGAACAAACCAACGTGAAAAACAGTCAGACGAAACGGGAAAATGTCCCCCCCCCCCCCAACACACACCAACAATTGTTTTAACCACCAGTCTTCGCAATTACAATTTTTCGTTAATTTTACTGACAGTCAGTTTTAACTTTCGTCAGTCGACATTTCTTTTAGGATCCAGTTTTTTTTCGTTTACTTTTTAACATTTTGCTGTTGGGTTTTTGGCATGTTGCAATATAATCGTACAATCTTACTTACCTGCTGCATTTTCTCAAAGTCCAGACAAGGTCTGTTGTGCGTCGTTGGGTTGTTGTGGTTTTGTCGGTGTCTTTTTCTGGGGGAGACGGAGCACACCTCGAAGGGGGTAAAAGTCGAGGGGGAGAAGTGGAATAGTTTGGCGGGGGGCGATGCCGAGTGGGCGGGCTTGTGGGCGTCTGCAGGGGGGGATGCGCGGAATTGGAGGGGCAAAGACGAGCAGCACATCAGATCGCGCACTTCTTCGTCCGACGATCCGGACGAATCGCCAAAGCTTCGTCGGTTTGCCTGTCCCCATTTGCGCTTCTCCGGCAAACCACTATTGATCACTTCCAATTCTTCCTCCGAGCTATGCTGGTCAATGTTAGCATCACTGTTGTTGTCACTCGAGTCCACCACAAGGCATTTATTCACCACCTCACAATCCGACTTTTTGGAAGGCTCCATCTCTGCAACAAACAAAAACACAAATCGTCACGTCTCCGGAAAGCAATTATTTCTTTTTTCAACCCCTCCTCATTGAATTGCCATGGCCAGAGACTCACCGTCCCCCAATATTTCCCCGTTTTCGTCCGATTCCGTGCCGGAGTCTCGGTCGTCCTGAAAGCACAAAGTCGCCATCTTTGATTGCTGCTCTGTTAGCCAGCTTGCCAGCCTTCCCTCTCCCTCCCTCCCCCTCTCCCTCCCTTTCTAACTCCAGCAGCCAGCATTGATTCCCTACGACCTTGAGCAACAAAAAAACCACTTAGCTTCCCTTCCTACCTGTACGAAGGGATGAACTTCATAAAGGGAGTGTGTGCGCAGCTTGTGCGTAAGGAATCTCAGCATGGCCTGCAGCTAACAATCAGCCGGGAAGCCGAGTACTTTTGACCGGCCCCAACATAACCACTTCACTTCTTTCCTTCCAATCCAACAATAATACCTGGAAAGGATCAGGGAACACACATCCTCTCTCTTCCGTGCCAAAGACCCATCTCAATGCGCCGACCGATGCGCGGCCGATAAGTGAAAGGGCTCTACCGCTGGATCAATCCATTCATGACCCCATCGCCGGGAGAAAGACGACACGCCATAATTTTATATTTCCTCCGAAAACTCCTTTTCTGTCGTTCAAATCGAAGAGCATGACATAGAAAATACTCTTTAAAATCTAAAAAATTTCATCAACTAATAAACACTGAATAAAATAAAGTAGAAGTGGATTTACTCTACCAATACCTCCTACTACAAAACTCCAACTTGGACTCGTCCATGAAACAAGACGTAGACACGAATGTGATTGGCTGAGAGAAATACCCTCGCACCCATCGCTGAAAACAGCTAAACACTGCGTAATCTTTTCATACTCCCACTATATATACCAATTACCACAAAAGAATCCTTTCTCTGCCCAGAAAATGGAATACCAATGATGACCAAGTATCCTTCGGCTTTGCTTTTGGGATGTAACCATGCTCCTCAGACAATCAGCTGAGTTTTGGCGCGAAGGAGACACGTGGCGCCATCTCTTATTAACACACTGTACTGCGTAGCTCTGGTTATGGCCCGGGTGTGACCAAAGTAACACACCTCTCTCTCCATCTCTCTCCCCCCTCCACCTCCACCTAACCTCTCCTCTTCTACTATACCGGAGAAATCATGTTGAAAATGTTCGTTAACTCCCTAGTTTTGCTTTGTATTTGGCCCAAATTTCGAAATGTAAGTTAGTAACTTTTAAATGAAGTCTTCATTAGACCCAGAGATGTTATTAGTCATAAAACATAAAAAAAAAAAAAAAAACACGTTGTTTTTTTTTATGTCCCGCCGGCCTACGCTTATTTTGTAACGAGCTCCAGTGAGTTTCTCGGAATCGGAACTAATCTTCATCAGTTCCAGGTTTAAGGGAAAAAAAATTGTTCGAACCATTTACCAGCTAATTCATGTACGCTTAGCGTAAGCAGACACTTTACGCTAGGATACGTATACGCAAGTGTATCCTTTACACACAGTGGCGTTGCTACAGGAGGCACCGACCCCCTCCTCCATTTCCTTGATAATAGATTCATCGAAAATAATTCGTGGCATTGTTCCAATGTCATCACTATAACAATAATAAATATTTGAATTTTGTAATTCTAACTCCTTTTAGTCACTTTTTCTTTAAAAAAATTAGCCAATTATCACTCGCTCACCCTTACCTTGTGGAATTCTGATGTCCTCTCTCCCACCTCCCACCCCAGCAATGAGTGAAAACATATGCAGTCCACCAACTAAATAAAAAAAATAAATAAAAACCATTCTCCATGGTTAAGATAATCGTGATGCAGCCGATCAGCAATGAGGTGGGTACGATGACCTCCCAGTCACTGCATGTTGGGCTACACCATGTAACAGCAGCCGTATCCGTAATTTAAGATTATTATGGCACCAGTCCAACAGACCCACCAACCGTGAGTCCTTCCTCGGCACACAGGATAGGTTCATCCTACCGGCACACAGGATAGGTTCATCCTACCGG
>JAHWFP010050545.1:21500-32825 GCA_023313725.1 Lithobius niger | reverse complement strand
TTGTTTATTTTTTACAAAACAACAAGCCTTTATTAACTGAACTTAAACTGACATTAAAAAAATAAATTCATGAGGTGTATGACATGTAAAAACAAATTGTCAGATGGATTTAAACCAAAAGTCGGAGATTTTGGCTGAAATAATCTGCCAATTTTAATATTAACACTGCCCCTAACCTCGCGCCTAACCTCTGATGAAAATCAAGAATTGTAAAAAAATACACGAAAAAAAAACCGTGGCAGTTGCCAATTTATCATGATTAGCCTAATTCGTGGAAATACGGTGGCTAATTTTGAACCATACATTTTTAATTAGCAACATATTTAGACTCTGAACGGTGTTTTTACATACATATCACTCAACTGAACCGCCAGCTTGTAATAATTTGTAGAAACACTCGGCACATTTAGTTTCAATTTACTGTTTAGTGTTACCTGGAAACATCGTTACAAAAGTCGTTAATTTGAATGTTTACTAAGCATAGAATCCAAAAAACCTATTCTAAAACCTTATTTTACGATTTGGTTTTACCCTAATAATTATATTAAGCCTCATTTATGTTAAATCGTACCGTTCGAAAATTTTTTTGCAAATGGTAAATGCAACTGCGAAAACTGGTTTTATATGCGCCAGTTAGCCAGCTAAAAAGAAATCCGTCTGGACAATTTCAAAAACCAACTTTTGCTTTTCGCTTAAGTAGGTCTCCCAAACAGAATATAAACCAGGATTTTCTGTGGTTTAAACCAGTGTTCCCTCACACGGCCGAGGGAGCACTCACGCTGCCCTAGCCCTCCGGAGCTAACTAAGTACTCTAGGGGGTCAGGAAGCCAAGTAGGTCTTCTTTTTGACTAACACAAGCGCTTCCCTAGCCCCCCCCCCCCGAAGCGAAGTGAGTACTCTACGGGGTCAGGAAGCCAAGTAGGGCGTTTTTAACACAAGCATTGCCAAGGGACAGCCCCAGAAAACAACCCCAGAAAACTACTACGACATGCAAAATAAACGTTTAACTAAAGTTGGAGCGGGTATAAACTCTGAAGACGCGGTAAATTATTTTTAGATTGGTACTCTGGCAACGGAAATTCAGAAACTTAAAATCGACTTGCCTCCTGCGTTTACTCTTCTAATCGATGAGTTGGCTTCCGCCATTTCTAGCATCAAACAAAATGCATTATACTTAGATGAGGTTGATGGGAATTTTTATGCCAAGAAGAAGCAAATTAAGGACACTGCTTTTCCCAGTCACGCTGCTGATGCAGCATCGAAAGTATAGGTTGAAGGAAATTGCTTATTACAGGACGACCAGAAACTATACTTCAACGCAACCCACAAGCAGATTAGAAATTTAAGCGATCCAACTTTGGCGAATGATGCTGTTACTAAGGTATTCGTCGGCAACAATTGCTTGTTACAAGACGAACAGAAAGAGCACTTTAATGCTGCGAACAAACAGATTAGAAACCTACGCGAACCAACTTTGCCGAGCGACGCGGCTACGAAGAAATTTGTGCATGAAAACAGTTTCACACTGATCAGTTTCAGCATGAAAAGCGCTTTGGAAAAAGCGAGCAGTTGGTTCGTTAATTCCGGTCTTCTCGAGCTTCATGTGTACAAGTTCAGGTTTAATTCATGAGGCAATTTTCTACTGCAGCGATCCGAGCGTTGCGCTAGTTGCTAAATGTAGAATAGGTACGAGAGCCCTTTACATTACGAAACTAAAGGACGAACATTCGACAGTTACCGGTTCGAAATTCCTTACGTAATCGAAAAAAGTTTGCCCATCGCGGTAGAGGCAGTCGAAGAGTTTCACGCAGAAGATGTTTATTTCCAGTTAGATTTGCACGTAACTTTTCATTAGATGACTCGTCTCATCCTATCTAAAACAGCTTCATAATTACGTGTCTTAGAGATGGTGCTTAAAAAATATAAGCAAAAGTGACCGCACCAAATCTGGTCAAAGTTTTGTACGCGTTCGTAATTGTATTTTATTCCTGATCCCAAGTAGTTTGCCACCTACCGGGGAGGACCCATGTTGCCAAAACTGTAGAAATAACAAGATTCTCCCGAAACGGTGGAATAAGCTACCCAGTAACTTCCGTCACCATCGTGGAAAACTTCCAAGTTTACTACTCCGTTTTCACCAGTAGGCAAAAGTTTTGATGGAAGCGTGTCTTTACTAAAAGTACCTCTGAATTTTGGTATATGCATTACTCTAGCCAACCCATTTAAATCAAAGTTTGTTAAAGGTTTATTAAAGTCGATTAAACCTGGGGTGGTCTTAACCAAAGATCTCTGCCACGGGGCAATTTTTTTTGCTTCGAGCCAGAACCTTCCACTTGCTTGTGATGTCGCACTAGTTCCGCCAAAATATTTGCATCGTTTTGTGCCTTTTTTACGGCAGATACCGCCCCAGCTGTTCCTCCCGCCAATCCTCCAATCCCAGCTAAAATCGGTCCTAGCAATGCCAACGGTAAAAAGCTGCCTTTCTTATTTCACGATCTTGTTTTGACCGCCATATCTTTTTTATTATTATCGTTATTTAATAAACAACTTCGACTTTGCCTCTGTCCAACTTTAGATTCATTTTCCTGTCTCCAATGAGCAGAGCGTGACAAGTAGTGTTAGCTGGCACTGCTGCTCTAAACTTCAGTTTGACTTGTACATCCACGATTCCCGATTGAAGCCTCTCGGACTGTTTGGAGCAATCCAACACCACGAGAGGATAGGCTTTCTTGAACTGAAGCAAGTCGAAACTCAAGTCGTTGGTGTTGTAGCACAGCTGTTGTTGCTGCGCCATTCTGTACAAGCCGACGTACTCTCCAGTAGCGTAATTTGCGTTCAAATCGAGAAACAGATATCTTTCTGAATTTAGAGTCACGTGAGCGTCTTGCAGACTGCAGTGATCGAACACGACAGGATTTTTAACTAAAAAGTCCTGCCTGTTAGTTTGAAAAGCTAGACTATCCACCTAGGTTTTTCAACAGCTGAAGTAGTCAGCACGGGCCAGATAAGCGGGTATTTTGAGGGAGCACGCAGCTATCGTAATGCCAGTGTCTAAATCCTAAACCCATGGTCGCGCCGTGGTCAATGAGATTGTAGAGTTTAAGTTTCTGCTCGTCCGAGGCAGTGACATGTGGAACGATCCAGCTAATGCTATTTAGAACAATTTTGCAATTGGCCGCTGTCACTGCTTTGAAGATGGCGTTCGTATCACTCGCTCTCATGAGTGTAATCACGTGTTTAGTTCCATAGCTTAGCTTATCATAATTTTCGATAAATCCCATGATGAGTTTCAGAGGGATGGCGAATGTAAAGCTTCCCTTGGGAGTTGTTTCAATGATGATGGGCCCGTGCCGCTGTTTGTATCTCAAGTTGTCTGTTAGTTCAGCAGCGACTGAAGCCGCACTTTCCAGCGCCCAGCACTGGCCGAGCAGAGCTGGTTGCACCGCCGAGCCGTAGGTGAGCAGTCCCTTCATCAGAGTACCGAACCCCGGATAATTTAACTCGTCGACTTGTTTATCACAGAGATGGTATTTGATGTTAGAAAACAGTAACATGGGAGCATTATTAATAAGACTAGCTACGTCAGCGTCCGTGTAAGCCGAGTCATCGTCCTTCAGCAACCTCCCTTTAATCAGGAGGTAACTATTGGCAACGTGTAGAAATAAATCTTGGTTTTCTACATGTATGTGAATTTCCGAATTTACGTTGTTGAGATTGGTGCCAACAATAGGGTTGTATTCGTGGTACGTGTAAGACTCAACCAAAGATTCGTTGATTTTTAAGTAATCTTCTACTACACTCATTTTCTGGGTGTTATGAATTTGATAAAAGCTTTGTTTCTAGGTGTCAAACCGTTTGTTTTTTTATTATTAGAGTTAAAATTAAGAAAGAGTCCTTTCCCTTTTTTCCAAACATGAGCATTTTTATCCTTTTTTAAAATTTAATTCGTAGATCTCAAATAAATCCAACGGCTCGTTGGTCTGAGACGTGAGCCAAACTCTTATACTTCTGATTAACTTTGTAGTAACTGGGAGGTAAATTAAATTATGCGGGGACTCTATAGATTTTGAAACCGGGCAGTGAATTAGGATAAAAGGAATATAAAGTGGGCTGAGTGTCGCTATTTAGGTACGAATTGCCTATGATATCCACGTGTACAAAAATTGTGTTGATGCTCATAATGTTGACTGTATTTTGACTTTCTCGACTTCTCATGTAGTTGCCTAAGTCAAAACCCAAAACTAGAGCCAAACTCTTGTCACCCAAAAAAGATATTCCGTAATTCGGATCAGTAATTATCAAGTTGGTTCTTAGATTCGGAAGAATCGTGATGGCATCCTTGTTGTGGCCATTCGAATCTATCGCTGACTTGAGAAATTTATTCAAATCCTTGATTTCATATGCACTGGGGCTTATTAACACTTTGTGCCATGAAGCACCAGCATCTGTAGTGTACTGAATTTTGTTATTTTTTGATGTGATGTTGTGAATACTGTTGTAAGTATCTAAATTAAGCAGAGCCAATTCGTAATTCTTTTCAGAGTCCAAATGAATGGGTGTTTAGATTAATTTTCAAGTCGGAGTCTTTGCCGGTGAGAATAATCGAACAGGAATCCACGATGTCGTTTTTTAAAGATATGAAAAAAGATTGTCCTATAGTAAAAAAGAGCAATTGTAAAGCACTCGAGATGAAATATTGCGTCAAATGTAAACGTTCGACTCCTAACCAGTCGAAGGCCTCAATTTCTACAACTTAACTAAACAACAGACCGATGGAGATAGTGTTTTGCGATGTATGCGGTACAAAAAAAGCTTACTTCGTCAAAGTGGAGAAGGGACTCGTGAACAAAATCATAGATAACTTGCCCGTTGAAATGCATTTACCGGGGTATCAATACTGCGGTCCTGGAACTCAGATGAAGAAGCGACTGGCACGAGGAGCTCCAGGAATAAATAAACTAGACGAAGCTTGCAAAGAACACGATATAGCTTACGCTGAAAGCTTGGACTTAAAAGATCGCCACGCCACCGACAAAGTTCTAATTTCAAAAACTCAAAGGGTGAGGGAGGATCCATCTTTGGCATGGAGGGAAAAGCTAGCCGCTTCCGTCGTTAAGAAAATCATGAAAACAAAACTCGAGGTTCGGAATGGGAAATAAAAAAAAATGGATCAACTCGTAAACGAACTTCACAAACCAACGCGGAAAAATTTTCCGAGACGGAAGGTGATTGTACTGGGCTTAAACTATCTATGGCAGGCTGACTTGGTGGAGATGATACTGTACGCTAAGCTAAATAAAGGATTTAACTACCTACTGACTTGCATTAACGTCTGTCCAAGTTCGCTTGGGTCATTCCTCTTAAATCTAAAAGCGGCCTAAATGTTACCGAAGCTTTCAAGAAGATACTCTCAGGAGCGATCGCCCCTAAAAATTTACAAGTTGATGTAGATAGTGAGTTCTACAATAAAGACTTCAAAGCGCTACTTAAGCACCATAACATCAACATGTACTCTACGTAGAAAGCTAGCGTGGTTGAACTTTTCAACAGAACGCTGAAAATTCACCAGGCAGGGAAATTACAAGTGGATACACATTATTGACGAGTTGGTTTCGCAATACAACGACATGGTTCATTCCACCACAAAACTGAAACCTAGGGAAGTAACCAGACGTCACGAACCGTTGCTGAGATGAACTAGCCCTAAACAACTGCTGAAGAAACGCAAGTTCGCCTTAGGAAATAAAGTTAGGATTTCTAAAGTTAAAAAAATTTTCGACAAAGGATATTTGCAAAATTTTACCAACGAAGTATTCACGATCTGTAAAGTGCAAAAAACCCAACCACTTACGTATCTTTTAAAGGACGAGTCGGGTGAACCGGTGCTCGGAGTTTTCTATGAACAGGAAATTCAAAAAACCCAAGTTCGAAATTTATTTCTAGTGGAGCAAGTATTACGTAAAAAAAGGAGAAAAGATGGAAAAATGCTTTATTTCGTTAAATGGAAGGGCTATGACTCCAAGTACAACAGCTGGATGGATAATATAGATAGTCTAAGCTGAATTCACGTACCCATAAGTAGAGTACTGACTTCATCGTCGCAGACGCATCTCTTGTCGGCGTAGGGACTGAAAGCCAACTTGTTGATGGTGACGGTTTTTAGTTCGTGCATCTCTGAATGAATGTAAAACCCCAGAGTTCTCACGACGCTATTATTAAACAGCACATTCTTGTACGTTTGTGCGCCACTTGTGCTGTTTTCTTAATGCCTTTGCAAGCCATCTTGTTCTTCCCATCCGATTGTAAAACACTGTAGACCTTAGACTTTAACCCTACCAACTCGGAAATTGGACACTCCACGCTCTCGCCTTTCATCTTCTCCAATAATTTTTTGTTGACGTTGGACTGTAAGAAATGATCTTTTGGGTTGTCGGATGTGTCGAACAACGACGCATCTTCTTCCATATCTTTGTAAATATCGTCCTTTTTTATCGAATAACATAAACTATCCCGTGTCCATGACTAGGAGTTTACATCTCTCTGGACCATACTTTTTCATCATGTGGTCGTAGTGAAACCGGTAGACTAATAACTTTGACAGTTCCAAGACGCTAAACCCAACCACGATGAGCTTGTTCAAGATGATGTTTGCTGGCGTCTTTGTAAAAATTCCCAAATTCTCGCTTAGAGAAGTGAAACTCGTGGTGTGGAGGTGAGAAGCGTACTTGATGACTTTCTCTTTCGTCGTCGCTATCAAGACGTTGTTTCTCTTACGTTTGTTCTCTAACGTCTTACCGAAAATCGAATTATTTTGCAGTTTGTAGAGGTTTTTGTCAAAATCTTTACTAGCTGCTTGCCATTTCTCGTTATTAAACTCTATGTAAGGTTTCAGCCAAGGGGCTTGCTTAAAGCTGATCACACTGTGTATTTTCTTGAGAACCATGTCGAGAGAGATGTAGTATTTCAAATTCCTATAGAGCACCACGTAGTTTGTCTTTGAGCGAAGGTTTAGTTGTTAACTTTAGGCCTTTGCTGTACGTTAAATGCAAGTCCTCGATTGCCCGACAGCTGAAAGGAGCTTTGTGATTTTCATGTGCTCCGGGGCTAACGGGAAATCATTGTGCGATGCATGAAGCATCTCGGGGTATTCCAAGTCCACTTCTAATATCAGCCCTGTATCACTCTCATCTCCGTAATTGTCGAGATTTGTATCCTCGAGCTGGTCTTCCGGCATCCATTCATACTTTCCAGTTGGTAGATACTCGCACATAACACAACCGTATAAGTTGTTGTAAGAATTCTTTTTATCAGGGTCGAAGGTAGATGGTATATACGGTTTGTTGGAGTTCGTTCTTGAAATTCTTAAAACCGGATAACATCATTGTCGGGCAGTATGGTCTTTTGACATGGAACTTCCATGCAAGAAGGATTGTGGTAGTTTTCATACCTGAAACGATTTCGAAAACCGTGTAAGCAATGCCTTCAAAAATACTTCAAGCGCTTGTTGGGGTTGATATTCGCGATGAATTTGTTTTAGTCTTTCATCGTCACGTAGTGTCCGTTGAGAAGAAGCAAGTCGACGTGATGCTTACTTTCAACTAAGGAACTCGCACGATAAACGCAAGGCTCGTCATCCTCGAAACCAAAAACAGATACCGAAATGTTGTTGGTTTTTTGAATGCCGCGATTTTGGATAAAGGAACGGTGTCCAACACACCTAAAACTAACTCGTATGCACGAGACAGATAATATTTCGTATCCCAATCATGTTGCGAAGATGGAACGGGGTGTATAGTAGCCAACGCGGACCACAGAAAACATCTATCATCTTCACTACGCTCATTAACCAGTATATCGGGACCTAGTTTGAGATTGTTGGGAAATGCTACGTAATCGCTCCCGGCAAAAGGTCTATAAATTTCAACACATAGTTCGGTGCACACGCATTGCTTGACAACCCATCCGTTTCCTTCTACGGCAAACTGTCCAATACTATGCAGAATCTTGTTCGACATTTCCGAAAGAACCTCCTTGTTCCCCACTCTGGTCAGGTTGAAGTTAAAATAAACCTTAATAGTTTCCGAATTATCCGTCGCTTTTTCGAAGAGAATGCATAATCCAATTTGAAATTTTATGTTTACCATAAGACGTCGACATTGTTCTAAAAGATTCCAATATTTGTCCTCGTACTCTTCCAACAAAATCAAGGGCTCGTAGTGCATTTCATCCTGCGTAAAATTCCACTTGAAAGTTAAGAAGCATCTGTTGAAAGCATTGCGCACTAGATCAAATCCTCCTAAATCCAAACTGAAAGGCCTCACCTCGAGTTCGGTATCGTTTGTCACCTCCGTCTTGTCTTTCAAATCGTGAATCATGTAGGACAAGGCCCAGTCGATTCTGGTATCCTCTATTATAGGTACGACTAGAGATGTGATGTTGTTGACAACGAGGTTGAAATTGCGGGTATTGGAGAAATTATTTCTTTCTTCAACACAGGTTTGAGTTTGGGAAAAGACAATTTACATCTCTTTTTTGAAGACTCTCCAATTTCCATCGCACAGTGTTTTACAGCCACGCCACACTTGTGCCGTTTATACACGAGCTGATTAGAGTAAGTCACACCGCACAATTTGCAGCTCACGTTACATTTTCCTTAGTGACTCCTTTCGTGTCTCAGTTTGTACTTATTGTTCCTGAACGTCTTTTCGCAGTATTGACACAAGAAAATCTCATTGTCAGACATTGGAAGCTCTAGTTTTTTTTCTTTATCAATCATCGTTGGTCCTTTTTTTTTATCTACCGAAACCGTCTCTTCGTTCGTCAGAAGAGACAAACGTGAAATCCTGGTGGGAACCATAGCTTTTGCTAATCAGGAAAATACTTCCAACAAGATTAGCAGGAATATGTACATCCAAACTTGATTTTTTCAAGCGTAATCATTTTTCCATCGCATCAGTCGTAGTGCGCCAGAAATTCATCGTAGGAAGAAACGAGTCCTTCGCAATCGAGACAAGTAAAGTTTAAAATGCAAGGCTTCTGCAAATGACTTTCCACCTCTTCTCGCTATAAAAACTCAAGCTTGCATTTCTTGCACTGGAACTTCGAGACCACTTCGTACTTGTCAGCCATGGCTGATATAAAGATCAACGGAGTTATCCGCACCTTTTATACCCACCACTCGTTCCATGTATCATATGGTCCGCGTGCTAGAAAGTCACACCCCTCATCCGTAAAAAAAATACGCATAACTTGTGAAAAATGCTCAACAAACAACAACACTTTAGAAAACAAAAAACGTGCAAAATATTCAAATAGCACGGGTTTTCCTGATGAATAACGAAATGAGAAAGGTTACACGCCGGAAAATTGCTCAACAATCAACAACACTTTTTAAATGCAAAAAATTTGGAGCGGGCCAGCATGGATGGACTGGGGGGTTGCTCAAAATGGCCTGCTTTCAACCAAATCCCTTACTACTGTCAGGAATGTGACATACACCTTGTAATAAAAAGAGCTGGACCCTATTCCCCATTGCCAATCAGTACCAAAACTACAGGTGCTTTCCACCTTAATATATTCACGTACTGGTCACGCACGTGACATACACCTTGTAATAAAAAGAGCTGGACCCTATTCCCCATTGCCAATCAGTACCAAAACTACAGGTTCTTTCCACCTTAATACATTCACGTACTGGTCAGGCATGTGACATACACCTTGTAATAAAAAGAGCTGGACCCTATTCCCCATTGCCAATAAGTACCAAAACTACAGGTTCTTTCCACCTTAATATATTCACGTACTGGTCAGGCATGTGACATACACCTTGTAATAAGAGCAGGACCCTATTCCTCATTGCCAATCAGTACCAAAACTACAGGTTCTTAATTCCACCTTAATGTATTCACATACTGGTCTAGTGGCGTAACTAGTGGTGGGGGGGGGGGGGAAGGGGCGATTCACCCCCTCTGTGAGATTTTGAAAGATTATTCGGCAAATTGGCCAAGTCACTGTAGCTGAAAATCTATTTACCGTCAGATGGCTGCATTTTGAGGTCAAAGACACAACTTTTATCTTAGCTAATTTATACTTTTCCTGTTTCTCCTTTAAATCACTAAAGTAACCAGGTAACAAATGGAGAAATACGAAAATCAATAAAGATAAACAGTAAGAATTACTAACTCCATATTTTGCTTAAAATTCCCAACAAAGTATCAGTGTTAAAAAAAAAGGCATCTGGTATGAAAAACTTAAAGATGTACATTACAAATTTTTTTATGCGTATAATGCATCAGCAAAGCTGGTTTTATGAAAATGTTTCTAACGGCACTTTACAAGGCCAGAAAATGCCGGAAAATAGCAAAAATGCATCAGCTTCCGGGGCTCTTATTCGGTTCTCCCTCCACACCATTCGGATAAATGCCTAGTGTTGCCCCTTCAGTGCAAAACCCTAGTTACGCCACTGTTCTGGTCAGGCATGTGACATGCACCTTGTAATAAAAAGAGCTGGACCCTATTCCCCATTGCCAAACATTACCAAAATTACAGGTTCTTTCCACCTTAATGTATTCACGTACTGGTCAGGCATGTGACATACACCTTGTAATAAAAAGAGTTGGACCCTATTTCCCATTGCCACTCAGTACCAAAACTACAAATTCTTTCCACCTTAATGTATTCACGTACTGGTCAGGCATGTGACATACACCTAGTAATAAAAAGAGCTGGACCTTATTCCCCATTGCCAATCAGTACCAAAACTACAGGCTCTTTCCACCTTAAAGTATTCACGTACTGGTCAGGCATGTGACATACACCTAGTAATAAAAAGAGCTGGACCCTATTCCCCATTGCCAATCCGTACCAAAACTACAGGTTCTTTCCACCTTAATGTATTCACGTACTGGTCAGGCATGTGACGTGCACCTTGTTATAACAAGAGCTGGACCCTATTCCCCATTGTCAATCAGTACCAAAACTACAGGTTCTTTCCACCTTAATGTATTCACGTACTG
Source organism: Lithobius niger (assembly GCA_023313725.1). Taxonomy (NCBI): domain Eukaryota; kingdom Metazoa; phylum Arthropoda; class Chilopoda; order Lithobiomorpha; family Lithobiidae; genus Lithobius; species Lithobius niger. The sequence continues at coordinate 21,810 of JAHWFP010050545.1, read as the reverse complement.
GTCAGGCATGTGACGTGCACCTTGTTATAAAAAGAGCTGGACCCTATTCCCCATTGCCAATCAGTACCAAAACTACAGGTTCTTTCCACCTTAATGTATTCACGTACTGGTCAGGCATGTGACATACACCTTGTAGTAAAAAGAGCTGGCCCTTATTTCCCATAGCCACTCAGTACCAAAACTATAGGTTCTTTCCACCTTAATGTATTCATGTACTGGTCAGGCATGTGACGTGCACCTTGTAATAAAAAGACTGGACCCTATTCCCCATTGCCAATCAGTACCAAAACTACAGGTTCTTTCCACCTTA
>JAHWFP010050545.1:2373-21490 GCA_023313725.1 Lithobius niger | reverse complement strand
GGGTATCCTGTCGTCTGGTTTACATACATTAATCTGCCCACCAATTTACGTAACAACCCTAAAACAGGGCTATGCTTATCGTTAGGCTAAGGTGACAATTCTCAGAGTAGCCTGTCATCTGCGGTTTATAGACATTAGTTTGTCAATCAAGCACCACAATTTTCGGATGCACCCTGAAATCGAGCTATGCTTATCTTGAGCCTAGGGTGTCAACTACCAGGGCAGCCTGTGTCTTGTTGACGTACATTGGTCTGCAGCTTACATTAAATTCTTCTCAATTTCGGACAGCCATAAAACAACTTTTAATAAAAACAATCAAAATTTGGTAATGATCTAGATTAGGGGCACCACGCCAAATCACTTAATTTTTGTACTAACCGACGCTACTCTTCATCCTAACAGCATTACGCATCATAAAACCCGGAGGAAAATGGTGTAAGGTTGTAAAAAAAAATTTCAAAAGACGGAAAATGTTAGTCACATACGTGTTAAAAGCAGCGGCGGCGACAGCCATATTGTGAGGGAAGAAGGGTAGCCAGAAAACCCGATTTGCACCTCACTAAAATTTTACAGAAACGTAACCTAACCAAACCTAACCTAACCAACTTAACCTAACCAACCTAACCTAACTGACAATAATTATCTAGATTAGGGGCGCCACGCGAAATCACTTAATTTTGCTACTCTTCATCCTAACACCATTTCGCATCACAAAATCCGGGGGAAACGTCTATAAACCTCTCAAAAAATTATTTAAAAGACGTAAAATGCTAGTTACAGACACGCTAAAGCTACGGCGGTGGCAGCCATACTGTCAGGTGGGTAATTGTTTGGAAACCTTACTTTTCACGCTATCGACCTTATTCACCTACCTATCGATTCCTTTCGTCGTTAGGGTTCCGAAAATCATAACGAAAACGTGTGCAAACGCTTTTTTATTTAAAAAAAAATTATTAAAACACGCTAAAATCTACGCACAACTGTCGTTCCGTCATCGCGATGCTGCGAGGTGGAGGGGCAACAAGAAAACCTGATTCCGCGCCCCTGAGTATACGGAAATTATCTCGTTCCGGTAGCAGACGAAATGGCTGAAGCAGACGAAAAATTGGTTGGTGTATATCGATATTTGCGGCCGGAGGGGCTACAAGGAAGTAGCATAATTTGTTCCTTGTTTCACAAATGCTTGTGTCGTACTATTTCTGATTACACCAATTTTCGATGTATATGATAATGCGAAGCGCGCCCCTGCGGACTGTAAATCCGGCCACAAATATCACAGTCTGCCTAGGAAAGAGATAATTTTCGTTTAGTAACGTTCTGGTTGAAATCAGGTTTTCTAGTTGCGGAATCATCGCGTAGAATAGCTGCCGCTTCTAGCTTGTTGTGCGTAGCGTTTTAGCGTGTTTTAATAATTTTTTTTAAATAAAAAAACGTTTGCGCACGTTTTCGTTATGATTTTTGGAACCCTAACGACGAAAGGAATCGAAAGGTAGGTGAATTAAGTCAATAGCGTGTAAAGTAAGGTTTCCAAACAATTACCCAAAATTTTACTGAGAATGGCTTACACAGCAAATATTTGACGCAGCAAAGTGGCGGTTCACAATATTAAAACAGAAATGAAATATACCATTTTCCCGTTAATGCTGTGCAGAAAACCGTTCCCGAAAATCACAGGTTTAAGGGGACACATTGTCTTATTGTCAGCTATTTAATTAGTACAGTTATCAGTTTTGTAAGGTGCTTGCTACATTTATGTTTAGCGTCCCTGGTTTACATTCTGTCAAAACAACGAAAGTTGGGATGTTGGCAATGGCCGAAGGTGAGTACTTTAAGCCTATATCTCAAAATTATATAGAATATTTTGCAAACATTAAATAACATTATCTAAACAATCTTCGCGCACACATTTGATCACACGATAAAATAACAAGGAATGGTTACTTACAATTTCTGAATTTCCTGTGTTACACTCGTTATAATTTTGTTGCAAAAGTTTTTTTTCGTGCGGCCGCCGTTGGACCGAACGGCCTTGTGTGTGGGAAACTGGTTGAATGGTAACAATGTGGCCTTTTAGAGCCATTGCTACTTTGTTACGTTACAGTGTTAGAGTTTTAACAGTTCTGTCTTCTGCTAGCAAATGATGTTACTGTATAAGGTTCGACCATTTCGTCATTCAAAAAAAAAAAGAAATTTTAAAACAAATTTGGGCCTGTAGGCTTTATACGGCTTGATAAACCCGCACACAAATATTTGTTAATCTTATATTACAAGCAAAGGTTTACAGCAAAACGACGATGACGAGCATTGAATGAATTGGGTTTTTACTGGGGCCACGGCCCATGGCCACGCCTACAAAACTAAACTAATAAACAGAGTACTGCAAGAACCCCTACACTGGCGATCGTGTTTATTCTACGACGATATATGGTAAACTACGTTTACCGGGCAAGCAGGTTCACGATTTAAGGCGTAGCCAACTGTGATACTTCCGCTTTGAGATTATGGGATGGCAACTGCCATAATGATTATCATGGAGTGCAAAGTGTTGGAGAAACTCAAGTCCGATGAGTAGGGTAAAACACACATAGCTACAGTTAAGTTGTGATACTCTTTGCAAAATTTATCTTAGCACAGGCAGTGCATGGGGTGCGAGGTCGCACTGAGTAAGGCATCACCAGGGCTAGCTAAAGGTTCTGTCGTTATTTTTAAAACAATTCCAGCTCCATCGTGCATATTTATGCTAATCAAGGGAGGAGCTACTGAAGGGGATGCGCTGATTGAATGAGTGAAGCGAACAAAAATCAGTGTATGTTAACCAGTGTGGGCAAAAATGTGAGTGAAAAAACATAGTTTGGCGGAACATGGGCATACAGTAGAAACCAAATCGTACCAATATTGCAAACGTTGCGAGCAACACCACCCGAGCTTCAGCTAGTTTTGAATACATTTTAAGTCACATCAGAAATCTGAACCTGAGTTGGAATCGTGAAATTAGTGCCCGGCTTATTTTTGTTGTTCAGTATTTTTTTTTTACACTGTTGTATACAGACTAAACTATTTGGTCTATAACAATGACAGTTTGTGCTTCTTATAAATTATGGTTGAAATTGGTCAATTCCAGAGTTACGAAGCTCCAAACGACCAGATTCATTTGTTGTGTAGTGTTTTAAGCACTGGCATCACATAAGTAAGACCCTTAGGAGCTTAAGGATAATAAGGTGCAGCAACATCGCTACAATTAACACCTCCACCTCCAGATAGACCGCCCTCTTACTCCCTGAACCGGCCAGTCGCCTCACAAAAAGTCAGAACTTCCCGGATAGGAGCCCTGACGATCCAGCTTCCCTAGGCATTCCCAAGACGTCTCGCAAGTCCGTGCATGCCCCGAACCCAATACGCCGAAACTGTGCCCACCTCCAACACTCAAGAAGGAAGTGAACCACTGACTCATTGTTGTCCCCACAGCCACACAGCAGGGAAGCCAGCCACCCAACCTGCTCATATGTTCATTGAGAAGAGCGTGACCAGTCCACAACCATGACAGGAGACCCGCGTCCCGCCGGGCAATACCCGAAGGCAGTCGGGTCGACGACCACCGGATGCAGGGCATGCAGACGCCACCCTTTTTCGCTGCCATCCCACTCCGTCTGCCTTGCTGTGGTAGAAAGCGAATGGAGGACCACTTGCAGGTCGAGGACCTCCACAGCAAACTGACTCAGCTGTCTCATTTTCATGGATACCCCGGTGACCTGGGACCCACCGGATCCACCGCGTGTCCATCCTGACATGCCCGGAAAAGCTTGATGCCGAACTCCAGCGCCAGTGGGTGGTTTACGGCCTAAGAGCAGAAGGACCACTGGAGGATGCTGGACCGCTTGAGGAACTTAACAGTCTGAGAAGACTCCAAACCAGGGAACCCCCAAATCTAGCCACACGTCCAGAGCCACTGAGATTGTGGCAAGGTCCCCAACAAAGCTCAATGGTGCGTAATGGAGTCGCCACGAGATGCAGAGCTTAAATTCTTGTACAAACACACCAATCCCCTCAGATCAGGACCCTGACAGAATGACGAGTCACAGAAGACGCTGACTTCTCCCTCTGCACTCGCCTCTGCAGGCTGTAGCTCAGGGTCGCACATATCATCAAGGCCTTCACACCAGGCCCAATGGCTAGCCGGCTGCACCAAGACTGGCAACCGGAAACACTTCATGCCCTGCCCACTGAGCAACATGGAACCCAGGCCTAACGAACCGAGCCTTTGACACAGTCGTGGGCTCAGCATGCCATAATCCCAGAGAATCCCGGCCAGGGGATCTGAACCACCCCTAGCCACCACACAAAGGCAGAGAGCAGCCAGGAGCTCCCTTGCCGTAATGTGCAGTGGTTCTCCAGCCTCTACCAGCAAAGTCGGGATGGATGGTAAACAGTCACTGACCGTCCGAAGACAGGTATTCACAGCCACCTGCACTTTGTCCATAGCCTTCCGGCTCCCGGCCGGGAAAGGCAGGTGGAAATTGGCTGCCGCCCTGATGTAGACCTTGTAGAAGGATGATAGTACCATTCTCCTCGCAAGTGGCTTGTTAGATGAGAGGGCCTGAAGAGTTCTATGCCGCACCTGTAAATTGTCTCTCACTGCAGCACTCTACTCAGCCAAGGACAACTGACAGTCGAGATGGATGCCAAGATAGTCGACCGACCGAGAAGCCATCACCTGGGTGGTGCCAACCATCATCAGTAACAGGACCAAAAGCTGCCCTGGAAAAAACAACAACTTTGGTATTGTGTTGAGTCAGGATCAGCCCCTTAGTTGGGAAGAGGCCCTGCCCACAGTGGCGTGGTGGCTTAATTTTCTAGGTGGGGCCAGCTCGAAAATGGCGCCCCACAAAAATTGCCCCCCCCCCTTCTGCCCAAACTGGCTTGAACACAAACTACCCAAAAGTTACCATTTTCTTCCAAAACGAATTTCAGTAAAGTAACGCAGATTACTTTTTTGTTTCTGATTTATTGACGTAATAATTAAAACAAAGATAAGCACTTTTCATTGCATAGTAGTCAGAAGCAAAAGAATGCAACGTTTCGACTCCCAGATAAGAGCCGTTATCAAGCAGCAAAAATAAAATAAAACAAACTAAGGAGTAAGCTTCGTCATTGTATTACAAAAGACCAATAAACGGACGAGAGAAAACAAGCCATTACAATTCGGATGTGCTAAACGTATTGGCAAAAATTAATAACAGAGTGGTTTAAAAAGAAGCAGGAGACTACCCACCGTAACCGACTAACCATCGTGGAAATGACGTTAGTGCTAAAATGATCACAGCGACTGGCTATAAAAGGGGGCAATGTCACTTCATATGTTGGAATTCGGTGAAGTGGAACGTCGTGAAGAATTTAATGTAGGCTTTTAAGTAAGGGAAGTGAAGTAGGAAAGAGATGGTTGTGCACAGGTGGCTCTGTAGGGCTAATGCAAAGTGTTTCTAAGTTAATTAGAACCACCCCTGTACACAACCATTTCATTCCCATTTCCCCTTTACTTACAATCCTACCTTAAATTATTCATGACAGTTCACGTCACCAAATTCAAGCATTTTCTGGAATGCTTTCTGCGCAGTTCCACTCGTGCTGAATATGTTTAAGTGTCACTTCAGCACTAATTTCTCTATATTTTAATAAAGTTATTCGTGGCTGAATTGGGTGGATACCATCATTGTTCACCAGGGTGCCTTCTTTTTCTATTTCAATTTTCAGAACCAACGAAGTAGTTTTAATTATGACTCTTTTGATAGGCGAATGACTACAAAATGAAGATTGCATTGTGGAAATGGCTTATATGGATTTTTATTGTTTCACTGATTTTACGGATTTGATTTTTTAAGGCAGCCTTAAAAACACTGTTTTTATTTTTTATTTTCTAGTACAATAGAAGAAAGCACCTTTAAGTCAATGTACAGTTCATCTGCTAGCAGCAGCTGATAGTGAACTGATTAATATTATTTGAGCTGATCATTACAAAAACGGGTGCACATTAAGAAGTGCTTAAGTAAATTTATTAAGTTATTAATAAAGTCTGTGTCCCAAGTTTAATAAATGTTATTAATAAATGTAATAAATGGAAACGTCATTGCAAGCAGTTGAAAAAAGGAAACAATACAAAGAAATGTAAAACCGAAACCAAAACATTGCTAATTTTTGGGCCTAAAGTGTTAACTGCTATACGATAACTTCTATAAGCGAGGCCCAGAAGCAAATTGCATGAGAAGTAAAGCCTGGTGTATGGTTGATTGACTTCATAATAACATAATATAAAACCACTACTCGGCCAGGGCAATCCCCGTAAGGCCGGAAACGACGTCAGGCACTATGGCTTGTCAAATTTAGACTTCCACCCATTCACAAAAGTGCAGGCCATGATGGAGTCTAACAATACGGTTTGTCAGGTAGTTCTTCCTGACCAGCAGCCTGCCCGGATGTTCACGACAAAATGGAAATATGCTAATAATTGTATTTTCCTTCCAATTCGTGCTGCTCCAGTAGCTAACCAAACGTAACGGCAACGCCACTAGCATCGAACGTAATGGCAATGTCTCCCGCTACGCTAGGCGTGCATCTAAAATATTCTTTTGAGGCGTGTAAACCAAATGAGCGAATTATTAGTCGTGGCAACAATGGTCTCCAAACCCTCTAAAAGGGTGGGAACCTCGTGGCCCACAACCCACATGGCGACGTCGTCTGCATATGCCACCACATTGGAGGATAGGGCTACCTACACCAGAACCTCATTGATGGCTACCACAAAGAGCAGTGGGCTAATTGGCAGCTGCGCTGCGGCAGCCAACGGTCAGTATGGGCAATGCTCGATCTGTGACCATCTACCTTCATTGTGAAACTCTTGCCTCGCAGGAGACAAAGACTGGCCCGGATGAGCCACCCACTGGTTTTCATGTGCCGCAAGGAGGCCTCAATCCAGTCTAGGTCGACAGTATCGTACGCAGCCTAGATGTCTAGTAAGTCCACAAAGACGACGCTGCCATACACTGAGGCTTCCCTAACACTCGACTCCAGGAACAGAACAGTGTCCTGTGCACCTCTGCGCTTGCGAAAAGGGAACTGCCTAACAAAAAGCCAGTTGCTGCATTCCAAATGTGACCCAAGCCTTTCCAGCATGTGCTAGTAAACCTTGAGAACACATGACAGCAAGACGATCGGCCGGTAGCTAACCACAGAGGAGCAGGCCTTCCCCCGGATTAACACCAAGGTTCAAGATCGAAAACAATGACACCGCCAAGATTAGAGCCCCCTCAAACTTCGTCTGAAGAAAGGTGAGAAGGGTTCCACGAGCCAAAGGCCGCCAAATGCGTGTAAGACACCTTGTCAATTTCAGGCGCCCCACCAATCTTACAAGTCGCAATTGCAGCATCCAGTTTGGCTTCAGCTAGCGGGCAATCTAGGTGCTCCTCCAGCAAAAGATCTCCTTCCAGCTCTGGGATTGGGCTGAGCCTGGTGCTCGTTGGAAACCCATACACGGCCGCAGAGTGCTAGTTGAATGACTCAGCCATGTGGGCCCCTCTCAGGGCCTCCCCACTTTCCCCAAAGACTAAAGAAACAGTGGACTTCCTGTCCTGCTGCTGCAGCAGGCTCCACACCTTGGCAGGACAGCAGCTGTGGGAAATGCTCTCGCACAATCGCCACCCATAATGGAGCTTCTCTCTGCAGAGGATGAAGCGGGATTCCCTGGAGACTCCACAGAAAAAGAACCAATTGTAGTCCGACAGTTCCCTACAAAACTGCTGCCACGATGCGCACCTATCACGCACAGCGATGGTGCTTGCTGTAGTCCACTAGTCCAGCTGCGACCGACTCGGTGGTTTTGATCCAACCCCAGTGCTAGAGGCCTGTCTGGAACAACACCACTTAGCCATCCAAGGAGTGGGGTAGGCTAAGGGTAATCGGGCATCTCTGAACAGTCGAACCCCTCTCTGACCAGAAACTCCAGTCCCCTCCCCAGGTAAGCATCACCGGGAGCGGTCACTGCATCGGAGGTCATCAGAGACCCCAAAGGAGACCGTTCCCGAGATACTAGCTGAACATAAGAACAGGTCATTGACCGACTTCTGGTAAGCAGCTCCATACCTTCTAATGACAGTTGGCGTCCCGTTCTGGAGAGCCTCTAAGCCCAGCTCCTGCAGCGAAGTGGCAAGCAGTCTGCCCCTAGTATCACACATCCAACTTCCCCAGCACCAATGGTGAGCATTGAAGCCACCCACGACAGCCACAGGCTATGGGAGCGACTTCACCCAACTGACCCAATCCACCCTGTGCACGCCTCTGTGACATGTACCACAGCACACGTTAGCCACCCACCGCCCAACTACACTCTCACCACACACACACACACATCCACATCTGGAGAGCCCCCCTGGGTCCCGAAGGCCACACACGGAAAGTACGAGCCTACTATAACCTGGACGTGAGAGCACGGCCCACCTGAACATGTTGGAAAACTGTTAACATTAAGCAGAGCACCGAGCGAAGGACGGACCTCCAACAAGCCTATAATGCTTGACCTGAAACACTCCTCAACCTCATGCAATTGTTAAAAATCTCCCTGGTGTTCCACGTACATAAGACAAAAGACCACAAAGAGCATGTTCTCAAGCAACCCAGAGTACTGAGAGTGCCTCCTCCGCATGGAAGAAGACCGCTGAACCACTATCACCCCCAACACCAACTCCGTCCTCTCCATTTTCTTCCCCACAGCCAACGACACACACACTGGACGACTACGAAAACTCCATCTCCTGGCTGTCTCTACTGCGAGTGACAGCACTACCGAGGAGCAACACACACTGCACACTCTCAGTTCCCATAACAACTGTACACTCAGAAACAGACACGTCACTAGGAGCACACTCACTGGACACATCAGTTTCACAAGGAACGGTCTCTTCAACACCGCCTGACTCACCCGTACATGCATTGCCACTGAGAGAATCAAATCAGTTGCCACCCACAATCTTAATCTTTTGGGTGGGCGGGGGGGGGGGGGGAGGTTGCAAGGCGGGGGCGGTTCTTATTGTGCTTTCGCACAGGCAAGGACCACTCCCTGGTCTGGATGCTGGCACTGCCCACCCTCAGTCTGTCACCCAATTCCGTGTCAAATACCACTACAGTAACCTCATCACTTCTATTAGCAGCCAAGTTAGCCACACTCTTGTGAACTACTCCTGCATATGACTCCTGTCTGCTAACATCTGGCTCTGTCTCTCTCCTAACATAAACACCGTTTTCAACAACTCCAGCCGATCAACAGTCGACAAAGGAGCACCATTCAGTACCTTCCTAAACCACCGAACAGAGCGAACAGAACGCACCACTGTTACAGACAGTTCGGCTCTAAACTTGACGTCGCGCGTGCGCAGTAACGTTGCGTCAGCCGTTTAGTACCTTAACGAAACTGCAATCACAGCTCAGCAAAATCAACAAGCCCAACAAAGAACTTGTTACGTCATACCTTTAACGTGACCAGACGTGGATAATTGATTGCACCAGGCTAGGCTAGTGGATGTAACCAGGCACGAGCAATGCCAAATTGCAAACCATCTCGGGGAGGTGTTTGCGGGTCTACCGGAAACACATTCATCGCTGACGATGGTTGACGTAAGCAAGCCACATCAACACGTATATAGTAGGGAATGAGCTGAACTGTCACCAACAGTGGTGCGTTCGGTTCGTTCTGTTCGGTGCTTTAGGAAGGTACTGTTTGTCACTTTGTTTGTTGTCCACCTGATTGTTGCTCTCTGGATTGTTACCTTCAGTACCTTCCTGGATTGTTGTCATGGCGGAGGATGTTGACAGCCTTCTTTGCGCCCTGATTCAGAGGAAAGTTTTGATATCCAGTGATGTTAACACTGGTGTAGTATCGGATGAGGTGTACAATCTAGTGTTGCTGGAAGTTAAAAGCAGGAAGAAGATGTGAAGAAGTATGGTGTGGTAACCTCAGATGGTTTGGCTGACAGACAAAATGGCGGCTCTCGGCAGTCAGTGCCAAGGCAAACAAGCTGTGCCAAGCAGGCGATGGACAGTGAAGAGATGCGACGTGAGAAGCAAGATGTTGTAGACTCAGTCAAGAGATTGTTTTCGTCAGCTGTAGTAAGTCCGGAGGGTTTCAGTAATGACGCTGCTGGAGAAGAATCACTTCCAGATGATGAAGAACGTGTGTTCCATGATAGAAGCCGTTCCCGAAAGTTACTTTCACTACAGAGGCTGTATAAGGGAAGCTTGCAAGCAATAGACATGACTCGGTCGTTAGTGTTGTTATGTGCTGACGAGGGAAAGCCGTACCCGCTAACGCAAATGTTTTTGCATGTCGAGGCAGTAGTTGGTCGAGAGTGTGTTGAGGGTGTTGGTGCCTTACGTGGTGGAGCTTTCGAAGTGGTGTTGACATCGCCTGTGGCGAAGAAGAAACTAGCTGTAGCTAAATTGTCTATTAATGGCCACGATGTGGAGATTTTTGACTTACATGATCAGACGGTTGAAGCCCGCATACACTGGCTTCCCAGGGGGGTGTCTATTGAGTGCATTTCCAAGGCTATTCATGGGTTTGGCACACTTGAATCTCATGAATTTGAAAAGTTGCTGATTAGGGGTGTTCCGGTTTGTAACACGGGTGTACGTATTGTGAGATTCAAACTTAAGCCGTTCAAAACAATTTTGGACGTGCCTGACGTCTTCCCAATCAAGGGGGTTCCGGCTCTTATGGTCGTGGCAGAGCGTGCGCCCCTCTGCCTTCGTTGCAGGACCGTGGGCACTTCCGGTGGGCCTGTCGTAACATCCACTGTCCAGCCTGTGGCGGGTACAGGGTTCCGCGCGACCTGTGCGACCACTTGCGTGCAGCAAGAGCAGAAGTGGCGCCTGAAGTTAACAAAGTGAGTGGCAGTGAAACAGCAAGAAATGGTAACAATGTTGTGGCAAGCAGCAGTGCTGTAACACCGATCGATTATAGTGGCTGCAGAAGTCAGCGAGAGGCCTCAACAGCAGCAACTGCAGAGCCCGAGCAGAGTGTCCAGTCTGTGGCTCAACCGGGGCCCAGCACCATGCAAAATGGGGCCCAGCAGTCAGTGGATTTGGGCCGAGTCGTTAGTAACGCTCCCAATATTGGTGCCAAACAGGTAGGCAATCACAGTTATGATAAGAAAGGACTTCCACCTCCCCCAAAGAAAAAACGTGTGAGGAAGAGGAGCCGAAGTCAAGATACATACAGTGCGAATAGCTGTGGGATGCCAGAGTTTAGGGAGGCCATGGCAGATGCTTTTAACGCAAGATTCGCGAGTGAATATGCTCTCCCAAAGGGCTCCCCCCCCCGCCTAGCTCCCCTGGATTAGTGCCGATTGGATCCCCAACTGATCTCCCATGGGATGAGTCAGAATTCGTGGCTGCTCTTGCTAAGTGCTGAGATAACAGTGCCCCTGGTGTGGATGGGCTTGGATATGCTGCGTTCAGGACTCTGTCATCAGAGGCAGTACGGGAGTGTGTGGCCTTGTTCCAGGCTATTCTTGATGGCTCCCCAATTCCATGCTCGTGGTTGTACACTGTAATTGTGCCTGTCCATAAAGCTGGGTCGATTCGGTCGTCTGTGATGAATTATCGTCCCATCTCTTTGCTGTGAAACCTGAGGAAGGTTTTTGAAAGGATGGTTGTCAATCGTCTAGACTGGCACTTGGAGTTCTACTCTTGCCTAGCCCCAGTCCAGTTTGGCTATAGGATTAACAGAAATGCACAGGATGCCGTTCTCTATTTTCTGTCTGGCATCTATGAAGCATGGTCGCATGGACAGGTTGTACTGGTAGCCGTATTCTTGGATATCAAGGCTGCATACAATACTGTCAGTGTTGACTGGGTGCGGTGCGGTTTGGCCAGAATGGGTGTGGGCCCAAAACTAGTTGGTGCTATCTCCGTGCTTCTGGGAGATCGGCGTTTCCCGACCAGAGTGAATGGATTCTGGTCTCAGGAGGCTAGTTCTTGTCGTGGGCTGCCGCAAGGGAGTTGCCTGAGCCCATCTCTGTTTGCCGTGGCTATCAACGATGTCCTCATAGAGATAGGACAGTCGTCCAACATAGACTGTTACGCAGATGATGTTGCTTTGTGGTTTACTGGGGATGATGTTGATGTTTGTTGCCAGTGTGCACAGGCTACGATGGACTCTGTCTCTATTCGTCTTTCTGAGAGAGGTCTACTTCTCGCCCCGGCTAAAACTGAACTGGTGGTTTTCTCCAGATCCGTTAAAAGGGTGAGGGCTCCTGTCAAGATTCAAGTAGGGGACACGGTTGTTGTCCAGTCCAATGTGGTTAGGTACCTCGGCATAATGTTAGATGACCATCTAGAGTGGACGCTCCACACCAACTGGCTTAAGGACAGAGTCCGTGCGTGGACATCTATTTTGAAGCAGTTGGCTAAAATAGAGGGTGTGACTAGGGGATCATTACTGGTCGTCTACAGGTCATTCATTCGTTCAATGCTGGATTATCACTTGCCCTTTTTGGGCCCCTATCAGTGTCATGTTCGTTCTCTTCAGAGCGTTGTGAATGACTGCCTTCGGATGGTTGCCGGGTGCCTTGTGTCCACGTCTGTGCAGGCATTGTGGGTAGAGAGCTGTGAACCTCCCCTGCATATCAGGGCCAAGGAGTTGCTGGTAGTTCTGTGTGTTCGGAACATTAGTAGGGGCAGAGATGATCCTGTTGGAGGGGTCCTCTTGGATTACTGCGGCCTTGGCCCTGTTGCCAGGTCAGTGCTAGGTGCCCCGGGTCTGGGGGCATCACTCCTGTTGGCCATGCCCTCCAGCTCTCTTTTGATTGTTGCTGTTGTACGCCCCTTCTGTTCATGGGCATGGTGCCCGGACATAGGGGCAGCTGTGGTCTTGCCGGAGGCTCAGAGTGCCGGGTGTGGCACGATGTTCTGTGATGTTTTTTGCGATGCTTCCTTTGTTAAAGAGTCCTGGAGCGGCGGAGTTGGGGTTTCTATCCCGGCCTTGAAGGTTTTTAGAAGCTTCTCGCTTGTCTCTGTATCATCAAGTACTATGTGTAAACTGTGCGCAATTTCGGCAGCCCTCGATGAAGTTCTGGAGTTGGCGCTCCCAGTGGTTGCAATCTACACAGATTCCAAGTCGGCAATTGCCATTCTTCAGCGTGCCGTTGCAGCAATGGATCTCAGTGATCCTCTTGTATTTTCCATCTGTCGGAAGCTGTGGGCTGTTCTCTCCAGTGGTTTAATTGTCCTTAAGTGGATCCGTGGTCATGCTGGCTCGAGGGGTAATGAGCAAGCTGACGGTCTGGCTAGGCAAGCAATTTGCACGGAAAGTGAACCGCTTCGTCTTGTTATGTCTCCGCGGTCTACACGTTCTAGGGGCCTGGTTCATGGAACAATGGTCTGTTGAGTGGAGAATTGCACTGACCGGTCGAGGATTGTATCAAGTGCAATCTGAGTGCAGACGGTTTTCCGTCCTGGATTCGTTTGCGCTTGCAGATGCGAGGACTCTCTCGCGCCTTCGTACCGGCCACACTCTCCTACGTGCTCTCCAGTTTCGTTTGGGGTGGGTGAATTCTCCAGATTGTCCGGTCTGTGGGGTAGAGCTCATGCGTGAGCACTTCCTACTTGTGTGCCAGGGCTTTGACCGACAGCGGAGGGCTCTGACTCCAATCCTATGGGCGCACCCATTAATTACCAGTCTCTTGTCTCTTTCTGAGGGTCGGGCTGCTGCCAGTAAGCTGAGGGCTGTTGTGCGGTTTGTGCGAGCTACGGGTGTCAGGCTTTAGAAGTGTCAGGCAGAGCCCAATACGCATTTCTGTTCTGTTCTACTAATCCGATAATGCAATAGTGTATTTGTGTAGTTCTGTGTGTAGTTGTATTTATATGATTGTGAGTCAACTCAATCAGTCAATCTACGAGTGCAAGCCACGGAATTTGGTGGCATCTTGCCGTCTCCTCCCTCCTCTTCCCCATTCTAGCATTCGCATGTATATTAATAGCAGGATGACTGTGTGGTGTATATACATTGCAGCAGAACGAACTTAGTTCTTGGTAGTGTGACACTTAATACGCAGTAAGTGTGCGACAGGCCTATTTTCGGTCTTAACTGGTGAGTGTTGCGAGTGGGTTCTAGTTTTCTGGGGTTGTGTTCATTTTTGTTGTATTGTAAATTTGTAGTGGGCGTACGGCTTAGGGCCAGAGCTCAATAAACAAATTCTGAATTCTGAATTCCTAAACGACCTAACAGAGCGTACCAAACGCACCACTATTGGTGTCAATTTGGCTCATTCTCTGCTAATATCCATGTTGATGCGGCTTGATTGACGTCATCATCGTCAGCGATGAATCTGTTTCGTCAAAACTGTTACGTCGCGCATGCTCAAACCGCCACCCCAGCAAACCACTTCCCTGAGATGGTTCTCAATTTAGCATTGCTCTCGCCTGGTCAAATCTATTAGCCAATCCTGGTCAAATCCATTAGCCAGGTCAGGTCGCGGTGAAGGCATGACGTATCGAATACTCTGCTGAGCTTGTTGAGCTGTATTGTAGTTTAGGAAGGTACTGAACGGCTGACGCAACATCACTGCGCACGCACGACGTCAATTTTGGACCCAACCGTCTGTAACCGTGGTGTGTTTTGTTCGCTCTGTTCGGGGCTTTAGGAAGGTACTGCTTTATGTGGTGCCATTGCTCCACCGCCAAAAACAGCAAAAAGACTCAAAAATCTACCTCATCGATCCCCTGGCTTGGCGCTAGGTCTAGCACAGTCCAGTACACTTCATCAGTAACTTGCCCATCGTCTATATCTTGCTGTACGTGAATTCCCTGTCGCTTCAGACGTAGGAGGAACTCCGTAACAACCCGCAATCCTGTTGCAGCCATGTTGTTTCAAATTTTCGTGTAAACAGTTGGTTGTTGATGGGTTGTTGGTTGTTGTTGTGGGTGGGTTGTTGGTGGGTCCATGTTTCAGCCAAATGCATATATAGTTTTTAACCAAACTAAGCTAAGTTCTTAATTTCGAAGTTTTGGCAGCTAGAAACCATGGAATGGCTTATTTATTTCGTAGATGCGGTCTTTCTGAGATCAGATGAATTGTTTTAAAGTGGGCAGCAACAATCACTGCATGCGCGCACGTTCATATCTTTGTAAATGAACAAAAAACTTGCAAGAATTTGGTGGTGTACGTTGCCGGGCTAAAGGTTGAACTTCGTTCTGGACTAGGTTTAAGTTTAGTGTTAAGGTTATAGCAGAGTGTAGGATTGTGCAGGTCCTTTAGACTCTGAATAAATCTGAATCTTTGAACTTCGTTGTTCAATGAGTATCATACATGGCGATTGTCGTGTATTCTGTATGATTGAAGTTCTCCCTCCAGCAAAACTAAAACGATTTATGTCTCAGTTCCTATTCAATATATTTCGACCAAACTAGGCCAGATAGTAGATAGGTATCGAAGGTATATTTACACAAAAAATTATGCAATTCTACGCAAAATTAAAAGTAGGGAGCAACACGTAAATTTCAAAACTGTCCACTTGTTGTTGTTGCGGTTCTTGCTCTTGTTCGACACCGTTTCAGAAAAAAACTACTGCATCTACCTAAAACCTGAAACATGATCTAAGATTTTGGATAGTTGTATTAGTTAGTTGTATTAGAAGGATAAGTTGAGCATTTACTTTGTTGATGCAGGCTTTCAGAGCTGAGTTGAATCGTTTCAAAGTGGGCAGCAAGTAAGGCACCAAACATTTCATCAATTCAATTGTCGAGCACATAAACCAACCAGAATGGGTTGTTGTTATTGGGTCCATGTTTCAGCCAAATGCATATATAGTTTTTAACCAAAATAAGCGAAGTTCTTAATTTCGAAGCTTTGGCAGCTAGAAACCATGGAATGGCTTATTTATTTCGTAGATGTGGTCTTTCTGAGATCAGATGAATTGTTGTAAAGTGGGCAGCAACAATCACTGCATGCACTGCACGCGCGCACTGCATGCTGTTGGGCCAATATTCCCACTTATTGTTGATAAAAACGGCCCATATTTGATGAAATATTGCTAATATTGGTGGAACATATAGGTTGTTGTACAATACACGGTATTACAATATCTACATTAATAAAAAAGAGTTGCAGTGTTGTAAAACGGCCACCCGACCAACGCGGACACCCGTCTAATAACAGTATTCGATTATTTAAAACTTAATGTTTGTTGCCAATAAACTGAAACGATGGATGAAACACTGCTTCAGTTCTGTATATGCACCTTAATATTAAACCACTGGCTAAGATTCTGTCGTCGTAGACGAATAAAATCGAAGGATTAGTGAAACTCCGTAGGGCTTTACTTTATGCCCAGAATAAATTTAAAAAAAAAAGAGCATACACGAACCCATGGGGTATGGTCAGGGCCATGCTGCTTGATGCCGACCCAAGCCACATCACGTTTAATGAGCATTAACCGCTTGCTAAAGATTCTGTCGTTGTGGACAATTAAGATAAAAGGATTAGTGAAACTTGGTTCATATTGAAAAAAAAATGACAGCCCGCAGATAAAAGGTTTCGACTTCCCGAGTCGGGGGGGGGGGGGGGGTTAACGATGCAAACGAAAATCAACCTTTGTCCGCCAGTGTGAGCAAAAATACATAGACGGGATACACGCCATCAACACACACAAGGGAGCAAGCCGTCCCAATATTGGAAATAGTGTATCGACCACCACCCGTGCACAGCATGGGCTATTATAGTTGGGTTTTTACAATATCAGGTTTTTATTACATTCTGATGTTGAACTTGTACAACTACTCTGTATTGCAGTCAGTATTGCGTGTAGCATTTCAATATGCAATGTAGTGTCCATATTGGTTACAATGGCAGCCTATCTTGGGCCAACATGGTGCATTCCTATAGGCCTACGTTGCAACCCAATCTTGCTTGCCGATATTCAAGGTTGCATGCCAGTATTGGGCAAAAGTTAACAATAATGGGCCAATAAAAGTTACCTATGTTGGGCCAACACGGTATTCCTACGTTGTATCCAATATTGTATTCCTATGTTAGGCCCATATTGCCAGCTAATATTGCTTGCCAATGTGTAAAGGTTGTCTGCCAATATTGGGTAAAAGTTGGCAACAATAATGGCCCAACATATATTGGGTCAACTTTCAAAATATATTGAGCTAATTGAAGTTACTTCGAAACCTTTGTTGAGAGGCGACGTTAACCTGAAATAGAATGTTACAAAAAAATACACTTCAACAATAACACCATTAAAACTAAGTATCCACTGACTTGTTGCTTGGCTTATCGTTATACAACCTGTTTTTTTGTATATATATTAAACATATCGACAGTTGCGAATGTTCACTTGGCACTACATTGCTACGAATGGGTCGATTTTTTTTTATTCTTGTATAGTTATGAAAATTCAGCCATTGAAAAGAATGTGAGATTATTCATTTTAATACACAGTAAAATATTAGGTTCTTAATAGTACAAAACAAGGACGTTTTTTTTTTGGGGGGGGGGGGGGTGAGGCTTAATGGCGCTTCGACAGCTAGGTCATTAGTGCCAACCTCAGTCACAGTGCAGCAGTCCAGGTTGGCACTGCACCACCACACATTACAGATATAATTCAAACCCCCAATCTAAATCTTGTCATACATCTGCACCTCCTGGGTGATCAGATTAACCATAATTCTGAACTGCCAGAATTATTCTGTAGTGATCATCAGTGTGACACGTCACCTCAAAAACAGCTAAACAATAAAAGAGTCTACAGAATTAGGAGCACTGAGCTGCAGAATTAAGCCTCCAAAATTAAGTTCACAGAATCACAGAGCTACAGAATTAATCCTACAAAATTAAGTTCACAGCGCAACAGAATTAAACAATTATGTGCATTTTCAGGGCTTAAATTTCCACTTTTGGACTTGGACATTTTTGCTTTTATTTCGAGCCCCCATTTTTTCCCCTTGGCCCACTTTGGTTAAGTTAAACGGCTGAAGGTAAAATTTCAAACACATTTTTTTTTTTAACCTAAAATCTGTTGAGTGGACCTTCTTTAGTCCTGGCAGGGCAATTCTGGTTATCGTTTAGCCAATCCACGCTTTCTTTTTCCTGGCAGGGCAATAATTCTGGTTATCGTCTAGCCAATCCACGCTTTCTTTAATCCTGGCAGGACAATTCTGGTTATCGTCTAGCCAATCCACGCTTTCTTTAATCCTGGCAGGGCAATTCTGGTTATCGTCTAGCCAATCCGCGCTTTCTTTAATCCTAGCAGGACAATTCTGGTTATCGTCTAGCCAATCCACGCTTTCATTAATCCTGGCACGGCAATTCTGGTTATCGTCTAGCTAATCCACGCTTTCTTTAATCCTGGCAGCACAGTTCTGGTTATCCTAAAG
This sequence comes from Lithobius niger, assembly GCA_023313725.1. NCBI lineage: Eukaryota > Metazoa > Arthropoda > Chilopoda > Lithobiomorpha > Lithobiidae > Lithobius > Lithobius niger. Next base: position 3,070 of record JAHWFP010050545.1, on the reverse strand, counting down.
CCAATCCACACAGTTGTCTTGTTCAGAGCACAAGTACAAGCACAAGAAAAAAAAACTAAGATGATCACTCTTTTTTAAGGGGGAAAAAACCTATAAATCACTGCTTAGATGTTCTTACAGCAAATTTATTCTGCTTGGATGTACAGTTGGCAGATAAGATTTAAATAGAGTGCATAATCAAACTTTGACACACAACAATTTCACGGTACCTTTTGTTACAACAGAGCAGTTGACCGTTATCACATTTTGATAACATCTGTTTTAAGAGGCTCGTCAGTAAACCCAACAGTTTAAGTTACAAAGCGAGGACGATCCTACAAATTCAAACTTTAAAAAAACGAATTTGCTTTGAACTTTTCAAATCTGTTGCAATTTTTGCTAGTTTTTTTTTCTGTTCCTAAATTTTCTAGAGATGTCTTGTTCCACACTTCATCTTGGGAATGGTTTTCTTATCTTGGCATTTCACTTAATTCCCGTCGTTCTCAAGAGCCTCCTCCTCATTATATTCTGCAGGGTCGGGGTCGTCAGCAAAAGGTTCTTCAGGTGTGGTTTCTTTGGGGGAGGGTTCTTCTTCAAGGGCGGGTTCTTCTACAAGAGCAGGTTCTTCTTCAAGGGTGGGTTCTTCTTCAAGGGAGGGTTCTTCTTCAGGGGCGGGTTCTTCTTCAGGGGCGGGTTCTTCTTCAGGGGCGGGTTCTTC
>JAHWFP010050543.1:8488-24882 GCA_023313725.1 Lithobius niger | reverse complement strand
CTACTGAATTTGGAGGACATTCTTTTATTTTTGGAGGTTGACGGATAGAGGATTAGTAAAACGATAAAACAGTACTAAAACAGAAAAGGTACTTTCAAAACTAACTCAGGAGAGCTATCCAAGGGGCAATGACGTGTAGGGGCAATCAATACCTTAGTGGTTACGAAGATGTCTTCTCGCTTCAGTTTGTGCCGTTCCAAACCCTTTTTAAGATTTGTACCAACTTCTTCTTGGTTCATATAGATGAAAGCAGTGTCGAAGTGGCAAAATCCGACTTCCAGGGCGTCACTAATAATCGGATCCGCAGGAAATATTTGTGGCTGCATTAAACAATAAATCAGACGAAGTTGATAACACAAAAATCCAAAGTAATATGTCTTTAATAATTATTACAGTTAATAAAGCTGCCATTCCATCAGAACGTGTTTTATTTCCAGTCGGAGCACCTTTGTTACATCTAGAGCAACTTTTAGGCCAGTATTTTGTAGTTTTTATCAATTTTTTAATTTAGTTTCTTTTGAGTCGTATGTGTCATCTAAATTAATAGTCCGTAACGCTCACTCGTTGTAGGTGCGTGGCTGTTTCTTTTTCTGGGTACTAAATTCTGGGTACTAAAGCGCCTCGAAAATGAGACTGCCAGCAGAAAAAAAAATTAAACAGTCCAGTTAATAGGTGTATTTTCATCGTTGTAATTTAATGTTTTGATCCTCACATATGCTAGATACGAACATCTCTTTCGCATTAACAGACGACTGTCAGAGCATACTACCAAGCAAAAGTAGTAATAAATAAGTACAACGTCGACGGCGAACGAGCACAAATATCGTCCAGTAGTCAGAAAAGTCGGCTGCCAACCAAGTGAACGCCAGACCAACTCCCACGACAGGCTAAAACCAGCGGAAAAAAAAAACAATGGTTCCCATCTTTCGGAAGTATCTTTCCGGCAGTTCTGATTGGTGGTGGGGCTGTAGAAAGCTTCCTCCAAGGTTTGAAGCATGCCAGAGGCAAGCGAATTCCCCAGCCTATCACAGAAACTATTCATTTAATAAAATAGAATAAAATAGAAAAAGTCGGACGCAGCCCTCCCCCCAACAACGAACTACAACAAAAACACTGCGTTTAAGTTTAAGTAGTTAAGGCGGAAGGCGTTCCAGGGCTGCACAACCCACTCGCAGAAGCACCTTTCATATGTAGGTAAGCAACTATTTTTGAATGTCCATTTCTTCGCATTTCTAAAAGAAAAGACCAAACGGAACTCGCACTAGGCGCATCGTAAGTTTTATGGCACGGAAGTAGCATGAAATGTCATGAATTTTGAGTAGTACGAAAGTTGCACGTTTGGAATTCGCGCATAAATTGTAGAATTTTAAGCATTTTAGCTCAGCGGGTGTCATCTGAACTGTACGAATATTGATGTCGAAACATCGACAGCCGTTTGACTTACTCGTCTGTCTCCGACTTTTCAAAACGAACATGGTAACTCGCTTTTTTTTTCAATCCATTAATAAAGAAATGAATAATCTATTAATGAAGTTGTGTTTCTTACATTTGCCGTCCCTAGTCCGACCTTGGGCATTGCATTGCCGTCATTTAACCTGATTGTGGTTGAAGACATTCTTTGAGAGACGATCAGTTGTTTTCGAATAGGAATCTGAAACAAAGTAAACCAAGAATTATTTTCGCAACAATGGAAATTATTATGAAGAATCTCCAGGTGATTCGGAAGATAAATACAGATTCGAACATATTTCCGTTGGTGTTTGGACTTAACTGTCCCACTGCTTGCGCAGGAAATTGAATCCTCGACCCTTACGACCAAAGGGGGGGGGGGGGGGGATTGAGGCTTGGCCGAACCCCTATCCTTCAGCTGCACTTAAAACGGAGGTAGGGTTTCGGCCTTTGGCTTGAAAGGTCGAGGGTTCGCTTTCCCCACTCACACAACGGACAAAGGTTTGCGCCTGTGTTTATTTAAGGGCCCCCGTGCACTAGGCAACCCGGCCGTGCGGCCAGTATTCGTCACGGGCCAAAAATACAGTAATGTTGCGCCGCGACCACGAGTATTTTCCCTTGATTATTCTCGAACGCGTGGTGAAAAATGAATACGAAGCAAGCATTGTCGTCCTGTGGTCGCCTGCACGCCGCCTGGCCGCTTCGACTAACTGGCCGCGGCGGCCTACATATACCGTAAGCATTCACTAGACCCTTCAGCCTAGTGCGCTGGGGCCTAGCATTCACGGCTGCAACTGCATTTCTTATTAGGGCCCGCACGTACTAAACGACCAAGCCGCACGACCAGGTCGCTGCGGCCAACGAAAATGCTTACGGTACATGTAGTACCGCGCACTTGGCTGCCGCAGCCAGTCAGTCGCAGTGGCCACTGGGATCCCGGGCGGCGTGCAGGCGACCACAGGACGACAATGCTTGCTTCATGTTCATTTTCCACCACGATAGAGAATAATCGAGTGTAAACACTCGTGATCGCAGCGCAACGCCGCCGTGTTTTTTGGCCGTGATGACCACTGGCCGCACGACCTGGCCGCCCAGCGCACGGGGACCTTTAGGAGCTGCAACAAACTATATAAAAATAGGGTGCCTTTTCCCCAAAATTTTAGGGCGTTGTTTTAGGGCAAGTATACCCCACCTTTATTTATAGCTTCATCCTACCTCTCGTTTTTTTTAGAGATGTTCTGGGGAAGGGGCCTCCATCAGTGCGGCACGGGCAATTGTCCCGCTACCCCCCCCCCCCCACCCCCCACCTCACTAATTGCAGCCCTGTTAACATTAACTATTTTTATTTGGTGCATTTGTGAGCTGGGTGAAAGGGATCCACCCTAAAATTAAAATGGCAGTAAGAATTGCCAAAGTTTAGCACGTCGGATTTGCTTCTTAATTCACAGTTTTGTTCAACGCAGCAGTCGAAGGTTTTTATTGGCTCAAGCGTAAATTCGACCGTTAGCACCCTATTTAGAAATTTACAATACATTCGGTCAATTTCTAAAAGTTTTAAATCTACTTAGTTAACGATTGCACCTAGCTAATACAGCGTCAACATTAACACATCTCTACCTGAATTGGAATGATTTCGTTGAGTGGTATCTACGATTACTGCATTATAATAGTTAAATGTGCTAAAGTTGCAACACTGATTTCCAACTTACGGAGGTACAACTTCTCACGAACTTGGCTCTAGCTGCAGCTCCGATTTTACCAAACGAATTCTCTAAGCTGTTTCATTACTATGGACCAACCCAGCACATCTTCCCTGCATTTGATTCAATGGGTAAGCTATGCCTTCCAACCAGTTAGACGTAAGTGTCCTAAATCATCTATTAAACGCCCATGGGTGGGTTGTTAAAATTAATTCGCTAAATAAACCAGAGGGCCGTAACAAAGTTATAATTCGCTGAGGGTGCCTTCCTATGTAATGTGTGATAACACTGTATATCTTATTTTCTGCCTTTAATTTAGTTAATGGGCTTAACTCTCGTGCTGAAAACACGATCTTGGTGCAGAAGTCCATGACACACGCAAATCTGTATTTCTGGAAACATCTCTGCTCTTCTCTGCTTGCTCTTTTTGCTTTAGCCTTGCCTTAAGCCTCACCACAGAATGGAACCCTACGTTAAGCCTCGCCAAGGACTGGACACAGCCTTAAGCCTCGTCTGCAGGACTCAGCCTCAGGACTTGCTCTGGACCCGAACTGGAGGTTGAACTCCAACTCATTTTAGGACTGAGCCGGACATAAGCCTACCTGCCAGGTCTCAGCCAGGACCCTGCTTCATTGGAACTTAACCTCATCTACTATAATAGGCACGGTAATCCTTGCCATAGCCATTCTTCATGCTATTGCTGCTTTTTCCAGTAAATTATGTCGTTTTGCGAATATTACTGCTAGTCTTTAAAGGTTGAATGGTATTTAACATCTTCACCACTCTGGTCAGCTTTTCAGCCAAATTCATCAGTTCTCCAAACTGTGCCTACTTTCGTCACTGAGAATGTAAAGAGGGCATATGCACGGGCACAAAGACCATGTCATCATGATCAATGTTAGCTCATTGTGGATCAACACCAGTAGTAGGACAACAGCCAGTGCACGCACAGCACCATGTGGAAAAGAACCAACGCCATTAGAGCGAGCAACCAACACCACACGAGGAGAATCGGCTGTAGAAGTGTCAACGCCAACACAGCAGGCTCAGCCACGTACGAGGATGAAGGAAAACGGGCTGTAAAGAGTCCAATGCCAAAAGAACAGCCAAACAAGCACACAAACAAACAACATAGGACACTTTGGAAGTAGATGAAGACGATTATGTCACACTGGGAGGCCTTCAGTAAGAAGATAAAAAAAAAAAGATCACCCAATTAGTGAGCTTAACAAACCTCACTATAATTATCGCCCACGCAAAAAACACAAATTAAAAAATTTCAAAAACAGTTCGATTTCACAACATCCGGCTCCGAGATTTAACAGATGTTATAACGAAACCGACTTAAGACGTTTTCAGAAATTAAAGCAGGTGAAAGAGCCTTCACAACAATTCGGTATGTAGACAAGAACAAGGAAATCGTGTCTGATGACCCAGCAGACGAGAGCCAAGGTTGCCTTAAATATCTAATACAGAAGGAAATCGATGTAGATTTCGTTCTTTTTTTTTTTTTTTATAAATTCGGTGACGGTTTATTTTCACCAGCAAAGTCAGCTGGAAGGGGAATTAGACAAGGAACTTTATAATAATAAATCGCAGAAGTCAGTCCTTGTATGGATTGCAGCTGTGTCACTGACGAGGACGATATCAGACAGTTAAGCCATGTTTTCAATTTACAGCCAGCTCGCTTCAACAAGGTTCTAGCCTAATGAAAGAACAGAAAGAGAGAGAAGGGGTTAACAGTGAACGAGCCACCCTACCAGCAGAGCGAAGGGCCCCTTTCAAGCATGAAGTAGGGGACTCCTTTGTATCTTGGGGCTACTACTATTTTCAAATATAAGGTCAGTGGGCCCAATCAGAACTCAACACACACCTCGTAGAGTACACGTTCCCTATTTAAAGAAAATGGGTATGTGTTTTTTTTTTCACTTTTTCATGAACTACCCATCCGAAAAAGGATTAGCTTTCAGGCAGTGGACAAATAGAATAGTTTTGGAAGAAAAAAAGTTAGTACCGCAAACGAGCTGGAAGGAAAAGACAAGAAAGGAAAGGCAGGCCGTGACGCAGGGGCGACAAAGACAACATAGAAGACAGTGGCCCAACCGCTGTCCCGTTCAGGCCTGGGCGAAAGGACGGTCGCAGTGGCCGAACCGCTGTCCCATTCAGGCCTGGGCGAAAGGATGGTCGCAGTGGGTACGACCGATGGGCATCTTTTAGGCAGCACTACTCTGCCACCCCAGCCAGGGTAGTTGGCGAAGGAAGTGTTCAAGCTAACCATATTCAAGTGGACACCAGGAGTTATGGCTGGTCATGGCAGGTCCGGGCAGGAAAATCACTGACAACAGCTCTCGATTGTCTAAGTTGGGATAGGTGGCAGGTAAAGTGGCCGAGCAGCCCGTTTTCCAATGCCCAGCACAAGTAGTGGCGGGACATGCCCAAATACTTGCCTAAATGCCTAAATATCTAGTTAGCACCCCTCAGAACCAGGAGAGGACGGAAATCTTCTAGTTTCATTAGCTTCGATTTCTGTCCCGTCCTGGTTCTGAGGAGGGGTGCTAACTAGAAAAGTTGGACTTAGAAAATGTTGGGTCGTCAGTGTTTTGTGGACCACCCTGCACCTAGTCTACCATTCGAATAAGATTTATTGTAAGATTTCACATACCCCAATGTTGCAGTAGAGTTTAGTCCACGTGAAACCTTATTGATGTATTCAGACACTGCAAAATCCACAATGTAGTAAAACCACTCCAACTGCCAAAAAAAAACACTGGCCATTAAAAAGAGAGAAGAAACTGTTATTTAATGTTTTATTACGTGAGTTTTTAGCAAAGTGTAGATCAGATTAGAGTCCAAATAAATCGGGCGCAATCAAATTTAAAACCTCAGCCGGAGCAGACTGAAATGGTTAGCGACGGAAGCAATGTGCGCTAGGCCATACGTTGCCATCAGTCACCAGAACGTAATGGAACGGGACGGATTAGTAGGCGACAAGCTTTACTTTCATGTGAAAGCTCTACACGTTCCACCCCGCCCCTGCTACTCTATAAGCAGGTCCCAGGACAAGACAGAGCATAATCTTCCTCCTATTGTTATCTTGGGACAAGTAATGGGTTCGAAACAACAAGTGTGACACTAGCTGCTATAAGTCCCCACCCTCTGAATGAGGGTATAAGATTTGTAAAACTACCATAAAACCCAATAAGACTTCTCATTATGTGTGTTCTCGTTCAAAGATCACTAAGAATGTTTTCAGTGCCCTTTCAACCATGAAAATGTTGGTTGATTTACAACAAAGAATATATAACAAAAGTTTTTACATCACTGTATAATTTATTCATCAGCGATGGACTAATTTTCTCTACCGCTAACATAATACAATTTATAAGCGAATAAGTAAGTTGTTCTTCTTAGTTTTGTAGTTTAAAACATCTATAATGTTTAGACAGGGTGATGGCTGCTTCTTGCTACTTCGTTTTAACTGCCGATTTTGCTGCAGCTCTTTCTTCAACGTCTTAGAGGTGTTCTTCTCATACGTTTCTGTTGGCGTTTAACAGGTTTCTTGCTCCTTAGGAGGCAGGTGAATATTTCTTGATTTCTCGTTAAAAATTCCCTTTGTGTCCCCATCCACTTTTTTGTGCAGACCCAATATGTTGGGTTAGGAAAGCTGATAACGTTGAACGTGCTTCTTTGCTTCGTTTCTAGTGGAAACTGAAATATTTATGTGGCCGAAATCTGCAGGCAAAAAGAACAACACTGATCTTAGTTTAACTTAAAACACACCCTGGGCTATTCTTAATTAGCTTTCCTAGCTAAGGGCACGTTTACGCAACGACTCGCATTTGCATTCTTACAGCTAGAAGCTAAAAATCACCTGAAATTTCAACATGGCGGTGGCTTTAGCTCTCCCACCTAGCAACGAAAACAGTCAATAATGTGAGTGAAGATGCGAATGGGAAACTTGTTTTGTCAGGAGGAATTTTTTATCTTACTGGCACCGATTATAAGACTGCAATCATTTATTCAAACGATGTCGAATTTAGCTAATTCAGGTAGTGTTGTTACCATGGCAACGATACCTTTGGCATCGCGATTAGCTTCTCGCTGCGAGAATGCAAAGGCAAGTTATTGCGTAAACGCGCCCTAACTTCGGTTTTAAGTAACGGATTAAGCTCCAATGTTATTAATAAAACAAAAGTAAACCGATGATTGAACTAGGTACCAAGAATTTATACGGTTGGGGAGGAGAATTTGTGAGTGAGACCCCATACTGCTACGTCTCTGATTCATTCCCATTAGTTCCGTCTAAGTTTATAGAGGGCACCATGAGTTTTATGTGTGAATTTCTACTCAAGTTTTCAACGTAAAATTACACTAAACTAAACGAAACTAGCTTCTATTTAATTATTATTTAGTTTAGCTTAGTTGTAATTTAGTTTACTTTAGATTTGGGCTGAAAAATGAGCAAAAATTACCAGATGGAACACTCGGAAACTCGGATGGAACTAATAGGAATGAATGTAACACGTTTCAATTGGGTCTTGGTAAAGTCACAATTCTCCTCCCTAACCCTATAAATTCTTGCTGGTACTGACAAGTGACAAAATCGCTCAAGGCACTAACGACTGTACTGGAGATTAATAGTTACTGTTTTTTTTTTTTTTTGTAATACCATATTGTTTTTGCACTTACTTGTCGTATTTGTAAGCTCTTAGATTGCGATTTAAAGCCGAAATTCTCTGCATATCTTCAGGACAAATTTCAAATTCCAGAACCTACAAGAACTTCAAAACTTCAAAATTAATAGCTGAAGAATATACGAGTCGTGCATTAATACGAAATCAGAAACGAACTTTTAAATTCTCTTTAAGCCTTTCTTTATTAGTACTCCTGGGAAGTGGAACAGTTCCCCGCTGCACAGCCCAACGAAGTAAAATCTGAAAATAAAGAATCAATATTAAGCTTCTTGCTCATGGGTTAAATAGAACTGCCGCAAAAAAAATAACACTGTTTTCATGATGTTTCAACCAGCAGACGTCACCAAATTTTTAAACCAGAATTTGATCCATTTTACCCTATTCACAATTTTGGACGACTCGTAGTGGACTAACCCTTTGATTCCAGCGTCCAGCTAACCTGGAGAAGCTCACTCTTGACCTCTCGGCTGCACCATAAAGCCTCAATGCCCTTACCCCGATCATTTTGTTTGTTTTTCCTCCCAGGCTTGGCACTCGGCTTGACGCCGCAGTCACCGAGAAGAGGTAGTATTGGCCCATTTACGATTGGTCACACCAACCTTAAACGGGCCAATCACATGCTTCCTTTTGAGGGGTGATATCACTCTTGAATGTCATTGGTGTAGCCGGCAGTTACGGTACGCCATGTGCCAGTTGATTTGTCGCTGTTTATTCGTCGCTAGTTGACTCGTCGCCGTAAACTGAGCGGTGAGTCTGTCCTCATTTTTTTTAGAACCTGGCTGACATAAAACCTTCCACACGCAGAGTGAAAGCCTACGCGTGCGCTCATGAGAGCCACTTAATTAACTTTTTTAACGTTTTGTGATCTATACCAAACGGCATATCTGTCATAGAACGCCAGTTATTGTTCATTTAACGTGACAACTGAATATGAAACGTTTTAATTTACCTGTCCAGGTGTTTTGTTGCACCTTTTGGCCACATCTAAAATCACTGGATCTTCCAGCAGATGAATGCTAATACTGGAAATAAAAACTTGAAACTTTAATCTGGAAACAGCAAAACTCTCTGCAATTTGTACAAAGTGTGAGAACAGTAGTATCACACGATTCTTGGTTCGAAATGGTATTTTCACAGACCTTCCTGCCTCCCACCCCACACCCCCATTTTGTTTGTATGAAAGGTTTGAAGGTTATACTTGCAGAGTTCTACTTGCACTTTCTCCAAAGGCATTAACTTCTGGGGATTCCACTGTTTTGTTAGGTAGACAGAATATTTAAAGTGTAGCTATTGTTTGAGGTTTGACCATATCAAAAGCAACAGCGTAGTAACTGTAGCCATTTTTTCAAATTAAAAATGTGTGGGCTATTGCAAAGCCACCTACAGTAAAGGCCGAATCAGCTTTGCCTTCCACAATGCTCTCCTAGAAGGTGACACAAATACCGACGCGACAAGTTTGCCAAGTGGCGCCATCGGTTGGTAGAATTTGGAACCCTCGTCGGTTAATTGGAAATTTTGCCGCTTGGTGTGGAGATGGCATCACCTAGCAAACTTGCGCTTGCTTCTATGTCAATGGTTGATTTTTAGTCGCCTTTTTTGGTCCGATCTGATACGGCCTTTACTGTAGGTGGCTTTAGCTATTGTCATGAATGTGATACAAAGGAAATTTGGTGAACACGTCTCTGAATGTTTTCAAAAAGAGCGTTTTAAGGCATCTTTGTTCTTTTGGGTGCACGGGTAGCTGCGAGCACTGGGGCGTCAGATTCGATAAGCGTCCTGGTCCCATTGTACATCTCTGGCTTCGTACAGACCCAGGGTCAATCCTGGTGAAAGGAAGTGTATATGTACAGGTTATTCTTCAGTTGTTTCCCACCCGTTGCACGAAGGTTTCCTTCGGGTACTCCGGTTTCCTCATGCGGCAAAAAAATAACTCTTCTGATGGTGGTATCTGCCACTTAACATCTGCCGCTTGGGAATTTGGGTGGGTGGATGCCTCCTGCATCGCCTCTGTATTATTTATTTATTTATTTATTTATTTTCCTCAAAAGTGAGCTGTGTTTTCAGGGCGAACGAGCGTTAATCGCGCCAGGGCCTTAATAATGGGTTTTGGTGTTGATTTTTGCTTCTCGAGAAACTACGTAATGTAGAAAGGCGATTAAGGTTTCCAACGAAATAGATTGATTTAGTGATTATTTTAGTAAAAACGTTTATGCACTAAAATCGTGACAGCATCCATCTGGTAGAAAAATGACATTATCAGCCGAAATAAAAATGCCACACTTACAACTGGCTTTTAAGTTACTCGGTATGCTAGAGCAACTCCCATCGTACCATTTTTACGTGCTTTGCCGTTCCAGTAAAATCTAGTTCTCCCAGTCGAGGAACTGTTCTCCCAATCTCAGTTACAAGTTGTCAATGCTTCCTCCTTCCCCCGTAGTGCTACCCCTGAACACGTGTAAATAACGTTTGCAACAATTGCACAGGTAGGTATGAGTAAATGTCGCGAAAATATCACACAGGGAAAAAACAGGAAAAATGAACGCATTTTTAACACTTACATACTTTTGACTTAAAGGACAATACCTTCCAATTAACGAACACATTTTTTCTCAGTGGTCGTACGAAGTACAAGTCCTTTTAATGAATTATTAAGTTCATTTTACACTATGGCGGCTAGAGTGTTCCTGGGACTATTTTACGTGCATCCTATGCCGAATCAGATTCCAGCACTTAATCGTTGAGACTAGGTTCGCACCTTCCTAGGTTCACTCATTTACGTTTGTTAACTCCAAGACCTGCAGAAATAAAGGTGCTGGTCTAAAGTGAGGCATTAAGCTTTAATTCCAATCTGCTTTTGTCGTCTGAATCCAGTCACCTACCCCTTTCAGGGTTATGTGCAAGAAGGATAGTCACTTTAAGGAGACTTTGAGGAAAGTTTGTGATTTTAAGGAAGGCTTGTGACTTTAAGCAAATTCACAAACTGGAAAGCCAATATGAAAGCAAGCACCTTTTAATCACACGTGGAGCCGAATTCGCTTGTTCATAAAGAAGAAATCACAAGGTAAAAGGTAAACGAAGCAAGCAGTCTGTATTAAAGACTGGCCTTGTGAGGATACACAATCCACTAGTCTGAGAAAAAAGAGAGAAAAGACAACTGCCCCGACTGGGATTCGAACCCAGGATTTCCCCTTTACTTAAAGCCGGGCGCTCTAACCACTACGCTACTGGGGAGGGTTCTGGCTACAGGCTCCAGCCGAGCTAAGTAGCTGTTCAATCTTTCTCAGTGGTGACCTAGAGATCACAAATGTACATACAAGGAGGGAAAGCAACATTGCTTCTTGGCCTCCACACTAGAAATAATGCTGCAAGTAGTAAATAAAGAAGAAATCACAGGGTAAAGGGTAAACGAAGCAAGCAGTCTGCATTAAAGACTGGCCTTGTAAGGATACTCAATACACTAGTCTGAGAAAGAAAGAAAAGACTCGGCTGGAGCCTGTAGCCAGAAACCCCCCCCGGTAGCGCAGTGCTTAGAGCGCCTGGCTAGTAAATGGGAAGTCCTGGGATCGAGTCCCAGTCGGGGCAGTTTTCTTTTCTTTCTTTCTCAGACTAGGGTATTGTGTATCCTCACAAGGCCAGTCTTTAATGCAGATTGCTTGCTTCGGTTGTTCAGTAGCGAGTTGACTGAAAGGACTGAACCACTAGGACTGACCCAAGTTCCTCACCAAACAGTAAACACTGTATGATGGGGTTTGAGTGCACTACACTATACATTCAAACCTTTTTCAAAGATAGGTGGAAAATTGGTGGGGTAGGTGGGAAACAAACTGGTTTAAAGAGTCGGCTTCGGGCAGACAATCAGAGGCACTGGAAGGGCGAATTAACTTACTCCTCGGGTTCTGGATTTTTTCCATGAATTTTGGGTTTTGGCGTTCCCAAAGGAGCATAGGCGCATAAAACGATTCCTTGCTTCTTGCAAAACGACAGCAATTCTTCTTGGGTCAAATACGGATGGGCTTCTACCTACGAAAAACGATCAATAATCTTTGTTAAGTGAGTAAGTGAATAGGATGAGGAATACTTGCCGTATTCGTATTAGTCATCTTTAATGATGAAGTCTAGTCAAAGAAATAATGGTAACATTCTATACTGCGCGCAACGTTAGTTAAGAAAATGTGACGTCACATGAGACGCTCGAATGATACATGAGGAATTATGGAAAAGTAATGACGTGTTGGGAGGAAACTTTGTCGTTCGTGCTGTTAAGATTCCCTAAAGCCACAGACAGGGCTGGCAAAATTGGCAAACGACGTTTGGGAAACCCAATTTGTTTTCGATTTTCCTAATGTAAAATGTTACGATATGTTCATGTAGGCATGTACTGTAGCATTCATATTTAGTAAAAATAAACGACCTGACTATTTTGTCAATGCTAAATTGTGAAGATGTAAAACAACTTATGTTTAAAGAATGTTGGGCATATTTTACACCACACTAAATGCTACTACGACTTGCAAAAAAGGGTTATGTTGGTGTGTGAACCAGGGAGCAGTGACGTAACTGTCAAAAAGGGATATGTTAAAGACATTTTTCTTTATTGTCGCATATTTTATCACCAATTTCTTCGTAATGAAGATTTTTAAACCTATTCCGGCAATTCAATTGATACGTGACAGGAATCAAGGATGGGTGTGAACAGCAGTTTTTGGCAATATCTCGTTTTCACGTATTCCACAGTCAGGGATGTGTACAAACTAAGCCAATTTCATGCTTCCGGCTGATGATGCCATTCCTTCTCAACTAAAAACACCGATGTGGTAACTTTAACTTCATGAAGGTGTCCTACATTGCCTATATCATTGATTGAAGCTTTTTGAATCAGGCGTGGATCCAGAGGGGAACGGTGGGAGCGATCCCCCTCCTAAAGCCGAATCAGACACACGAGCTGATGATACAATATTATTGTTTAAAATCATCTTCACTGACCTCGTAAATGCATTATGATTCCCAACACAGACAGAGGCACACTTACAAAGACATCATCAAACCCTCAGGCCTGGAACTCTTTGCCGAATCATGTGGTAACGGCCACCAGTGTTGCATCTTTTAAGGCAAAACTAGCAAAGTTAAATATCCATCTCCTGTTATATACCCATTACTCATTAGATAAGTTTGGCGGGTCTTTTTAGGCAATTTTATTTGAAAAACCATCTTTTGTCGTTTCATCATTCTTTTAAATTTTGTGGGCGGGCATAAGTGACCTTTTATCGGCCTTGCCCTGTCCTGTCGTGGTTTTTTTTTTTTTTTGCACGACGAATGAATTATTTATTTTTTTATTATTTATTTATAACTGCATGTTTTTTACGTTGGTTTTGTTCTTTTTCCTTGTATTCGTCCATTTTTACATCCTACTATGTACAATAAAAAAATTGGACGACAGCAAACTGAAAGGACGAAACCAACGTAAAAAACCTGTAAAAATGTTAATTCTTTACCCTGTACTGTTTCAGAAATGTTTCCTAATTTCTAAGGTAGCAGAATAGCTCGAAGAAAAAAATTCACGACATGAAGAATCGAATAAGAAGGCTCTAAGAATAAAACTAATTTATTATACCTAGAATTTTTAGTTGAATCAGGAATTGGTGGGTACAAAAAGCTTTCTTTTACTGGTAAAAAAAAAACAGTGGAAAAAAGACCGTGCGTTTCATAAATCTTGCTTCACTCTTTACCCCCCCCCCCCCCACCCAGGTCTCTTAAATTTGTGAACTGAAACCACGATTGGATATTTATGCTTTCGACCTCTAACGAAATGCGAAATCGCCCCTCCTAAAACTTCATCCTGGATCCGCTACTGTTTTGAATTGTGCTACACTTTCAGCGTTTGTCCTGTATACATTTCAAGTAGATATAGAATGAAGGCAGTGGGTGTAATTGAGGAGATTTTCTGAGGGTGCTGCACCATCTGCTGTTAGCACAGCAGAATAAAATAATCTCTCCTTACTATGACTGGCTATGTATTCCTGCCTCAAACCACAGGGGCTTGTCATCCGTCGCTTGTGCATCAATCACCCCCCCCCCCCCCCGTGCGGCGCATGGATACAGAGTCTACACATATAATGAAAGGGGTGAAACTAGCCAGCATTTGTATAGTCGAACAATTGAGCATTATTCAATTTTACACTTACGCGTTATTATCATCAATGGAACTCGCACTGCACATTTTTATTAATAACTTGTCTCACATTCGAAGTCATTATTTGTACTCGTACGTTGTCCAGACCAACCTGAGAAGCGTTTTAACATCGAGGTAAAAGCCCGGGCCATTACCAGAACTTGACTGGGGTAGCGAAAACTGAAAAGCTTCTCAGATCGCACTGAAAAGCTTCTTAGAACACTCTGGACAACCTAGTGGTACAAATAATGACTTAAAACGTAAGACATGTTAATAATAAAGACGTTCAGTGCGAGTTCCAGTGAGTAAATTAGTGATTATAAAAAAAAAAACCGGACTGTTCTACGGTATGACTTTTGGCTGCTTTCACCCCATTTAATATACTATATATGTATGTATGTGTACATATAGTGCTCTGTGTCCATGCGAGCGACGGGCGACAAGTACCATGTGGCACATTGACACATTCTTCACATACCTGTAGAACTGTTGGTTTGATAGAACAGTTTGCCAGCAATCTTTCCATCTGTCCGAGGTCAAAATTGCAAACACCAATGGATTTTGTCCAGCCACGACGGAGACACTCCTCAACACCCTGAAAATATAAGAACCTTTTATCGTGATGTACTGAATTTTTGTGAGACTAGGCCGTCAGCGCCAGAATGTCGGTCCAAATTGAAACACGTCATTTTTTTGGGGGAAAAGGTGTCGCACGGAAATCTATGCGAATTCGCGTTTTTTCCATAACAATTACAGGGATAGAAACTAATAAAGGCAATGTCATAACCTATACATACAGCATGCATGTATTCGTGCTGAATGAAAGTAATACAGCTGACGCAATTTTCTCATTATACACATTAAAAATGTATGTTAACGATTTAAATTTAAAAAGCTTGATTCTTCAAAAATCCCGTTAAGAAACATGTAAAGGATTAAAATGTACAAAAAGCCCTCATTTGTGGAAAGTGGCTATCGTAAATTGAAAAACTGAAACTGAAATACTTTAGGATCGACCTGCGACTCTAACGACTCTTCCATCATCCTGCGGCGTTCTGTTTTAGTAAAGCCATCATTTAAAACACGGATTCTAACACCAGTCACGGAGGTCTCCGTTCTATGTTTTCTTAAGTGGTGATTTCAACAAAAATATCACAATGCTGACTGCGCACATGTTTATGTCTACCTTTTTTTTTCAATTTATTAACTCCTATATTTATATTATTTTGCCCCGGATTTAGCTTACAGTGATGCAGTTTGCTGCATTAAGGCTGCACCGGAGTAGAATAATGTTGTCCGAGTACCCCCCCAAAGTCATTTAATTCAGCACGTTGCAAAAACGGAATACACCGTGTTTCTTACATTACACTGTCCAAGCACTTTCTGGATCCTTGGAAGTGTCAAATGTAGCAGTCGGAGGGACCTCCGCATTCCACCTCCCTTCACCACCAGAAGCCATTCATAAAGTGTACTTGATTCTGTTAAGGACGGTCCCCAGCGTCTCTTTTCTGCCTTTACCCCCCCCCCTTCCATCCTTCCCAATTCAGCAAAAATGTTGGCTCTGCTGTGGATTGCCCCGTGTACACCCACACGGAGTCGTTGTCTCGTTGCTCGCGTGCCGAAGATAAAGAGTACTACAACGAAATGGGTGAAACCAGCCAAAAGTCATATCGTAGAACAATCCATTCCTGTAGTGAGCGTTGTTAAATTTTACGCTTACGTACTATTATCATCACTGGAACTCACGCAGAACGTCTTTATTGTTAACTTGTCTCACGTTCGACGTCATTGTTTGTGCCGCTGGCCAACGTGGTGGTACTAGAAATGACTTAAAACGTGAGACAAGTTAACAATAAAGACGTTCAGCGTGAGTTCCAGAGATGGTAATAGCACGTAAGCGTAAAATTTAACAACGCTCACTACAGGAATGGATTGTTCTACGATATGACTTATGGCTGGTTTCACCCATTTCGTTGTCGTACTCTGTAGCCCTGCGGCGCGCGAGCAACGAGACCACGAGTCCTTGTGCTCCGTGTACACCAGGGACCAGGGCCGTAGCTTGCCAACCCGTTCCCCACATACAAAAAATCCCATCCCCCAATAAATTTTATTTTCCTGATTGCGAATACGAGTTTTTTTTTAACTTTTTTTTTCGTCTTGCTTAATGTAACCGTACTTTTAGGGAGCTGTACTTCTCAACTATGAGGCCCAGAATGGCGTTTTGTGGCAATTCGAAGCATTTTTTTTGTAATACCATTTAGAAAAGTAATGTGTTTTTTTTTTGTTCTGATTCCTGAGTTTAAAACTAGTTAATAAACAAGTCGTTTTAACTCAGTAATCCACTTTTTTTTTATTAAAAATCAGGATTATTTTTTTTTTGGG
>JAHWFP010050542.1:101149-111890 GCA_023313725.1 Lithobius niger | reverse complement strand
AAAAAAAAACGCGTGTGTGCACCGACTGGCTGCTCGCGGCTGCACGGCGACGCAGTAAGGTGTAAAAAAGACTTCAATATTGGTCCTTAAACGCACCACCAACCATACGACTGCAGCAATTTTGACTGTATTTTCTAAGTATTAACGGAATTGCAATTGAAAAAGTGAATGAAATTCGAATGCTGACGGTAATGATAGACCATACCTTATGCTGGAAACCTCAAATCAATTTTGTTTGCAAAAAAAATAGCTAGAGGAAATGGTAGCTATTTTAGCAAGAGTCAAACATTGCGTGCCAACCTATCTTTTACGATCTCTTTGCTTTTGTTTATTTGATCATATTGTATGGTGCTACAGTTTGAGGAGCCACTACTAAGACTAACCTACAAAGGATTTTAACTCGGTCAGTTAACCGAGTTAAAATAAGTTTAACTTCGGTCAGTTAAAGACGATTATTACAGATCCCAATTTTCTCAAGCAAGGGGAGATCCTAAAAAACAATGGAATGTCATCAATCAAATAACTGGCAGAAAGCAGCCACACCATCAGCCACAAATGATTAAAGTCAATGGTGAATCAGTTACCTTTCAAGACTCTCCTGAAGCTTTTGTCGATTTATTCAATAATTTATTCGTGTCAGTGAGTGAAAGGATTCTTGCAGAAAATGCCGATTCTAATTCTGTAGTTCCTGAAGATGCTTATGAAACGTCCTCTTCTAGACCTGAATCTTTTTTCTTTCTCCCCGTGACTTTAACGTAAATGAAGAACATTATTAATAACCTTCCTGTTAATAAGGCCCCAGGGCACGACCACATCACATCTAAGTTGCTGAAATCTGTTTCAGAAGTTCTTGCCCCTATTTTAGTTGAGCTGACCAACAATTCCTTAAAAAATGGAATGTTTCCTTCCATTTTGAAACAGGCTACCGTTATCCCAATTTTTAAATCTGGTGTTAAACACGAGTTGAACAACTACAGGCCAATTTCCCTTTTACCTGTCTTTTCTAAAGTGATCGAGCTGTGTGTTAAGTCTAGACTGGTAAGCTTCATAAACAAATTAGGGCTTCTATCCATAAATCAGTTTGGATTCCAGAGTGGCCTCAGCACTGAAGATGCATTACTGAAATTTACTGATGTGCTCAATAACTCCCTGGACGAAGGAAAATGTCCAATAGCTCTTTTTCTGGGCATACAAAAAGCCTTTGATACGGTGCATCATAAAACTCTTCTTAATAAACTGGACGCAATTGGCATACGAGGTGTTCCACTTCAGTGGTTTGAGAGTTATCTTAATGAAAGAACCCAACTTGTTAGAGTCTCAAGTCCTTGTAGCAACCTCAAAACAATTAGACACGGAGTGCCCCAGGGATCAATATTAGGCCCAATTCTATTCCTACTGTACATTAATGATTTCTGTGATATCGATTTTAATGGTTTACTTTTCGCATTTGCTGACGAACTGCTTTGCTGTATATAAGTGACCCAGTAGAGACATCCTTGCTAAAACTAAATAGTGATTTGAGTGTCATTAGGAATTGGTTTGATCATAATAGGATGGTCTTAAGTGTAAAAAAAACCTCTTATGTTGTTTTCTCGCTTAAGAAAAATGTAAATACTGACGATACGAATATTGTGTACCATTTTAAATCATGCGAGCAAACGAAAGACTGCAGTTGCCCCAAAATCAATAGGCCTCCGAAGTTAAGTACCTAGGTCTAGTCTTTGACCAGCACCTAGGGTGGACACCACATATTGACTACCTTGTAAAGAAATTAAGAAGGGTCTTGTACATATTTGCGTAAGCTTACTGTACGTAAAACCATGGTCAATATATACTATGTTTTAGTGAATAGTGTATTGCAGTATGGCATCTCATGCTGGGGTGGCATGAGTATCACGAATTTGCAACCTCTCCTCAAAATGCAAAAACTAATTGTTAAAACCCTGGCTTTTCGTAAAATTAGGTCTCCCTCAATGCTACTCTTCCGCGAATTAAACGTTCTTCCACTTAGGTCTGTATATATTAACAAAATTGTTTGCTATTACCATAAGGCATCATTGTTTCATCCAGTTGCTAGCTGTCATTTTACTCGTGCTATGAGTGATCATAAGATGATTGTACCCAAGACTAATACAGAGGCTGCTCATAAATATTTTACCTACATAGCTCCAAAAATATATAACCAACTACCACTGTACATAAGAAAGAGTGTTAATGTGCATAGATTTGGCAAAGATCTCCGATCATGGCTGCTTAGAATAGAATAGACGTTGTCGGCCAATAAGCTATACAGCTTTTTGAAGGCCCAAGCGGCAGATGTTAAGTGGAAGGAACCACCATCGTAAACAGTTGTTTTTTGCCGCAGGAGGGAGGAAACCGGAGTACCCGGAGGAAACCCTCGTACAACGGGTGGGAAACAACCGGCTGCTTGGTATGGACGAAGTAGAAAGTCTTACCAAAGTCTTGAAATAGGTGCTGTCGTAAAAAATAATTCTTGTATTATCATACTATGTTTATAATGTTTACTATCATTACCGAGTTTTTACCCCTTTTTTCCCAGCTGCCCTGCGCACGAGTGTTTCACTCAAGCAGGACTTTTGTTCCAAATGGTTGCTCTATATTTTTATCTGTACATTTGTATTTTTACTTACTTGCATACTTTTAAATCATTCAGATTGAATGTTAGTATCTCCCTGACAGCTACCATATATATTGTATAATTTGTATTCTCCATGCGAACAATAAACTTAACTTCACTTCACTTCACTTCAGTTTCCCCGAATGGGGGTGGGTGGGCGGAGGAATGCTGCGCCTATATTATGATCCTCCCTCCTATCTCTTCTTCCCCTCGTTCTCCCTTCCTTACTTTTTACATTCACTCCTTCCTCCTTCCTCTCTTTTCAGTTTTGTACTGAATTCTCCAATTTTTTTTCCCGGATCGTTTCATTTTTATTCTTTAACCTTCGAAACAATTTTTCGTTAATCGATAATGCCGTTGCATGTTTCTCGTGAATCTGAATATTGTTGATTCTCAAAACTGTTGCATTCTTTGTTATATCAAAGCCTTAAAAGCATCGGTGAAAAAGGGCCTTAAGTCCATCTAATCGGGGTTGCCACACGACGTTTTGGAAAGAAAAAATCAAGCGTCCAAAGGAAAAAGTGTTTGGGAAAGGGGATCCGGGATTTACCTACCAAGGTGATGTTTTTTTTTTTTAATTAGGGCCTTAAAAACATCAAGTTTTTATAAAATTTACCAAGGTGTCACGAATTCACGACAAGAGTGCAGGCAGGATTTTCTGAAGTGGGTTCCCACCAAATAATTTGTACCCCCTCTCCATCAAGTCAGGGAGTTTCGGGGAGCGGTGTGAACTAATGCATTTTAGCCTATTTTGGGACTATATTTTGTCTTTGGTGAGTACATGCTGCACTTGACAATGCAAGCAAAGATATGTTAAGAAATAAGCATCCTCAAAACCCCGAAGGGGGTTTTCTGTGCAACTCGGAAACCTCCAGGGTGTGCTACAGCCTGATTCCATCGAAATAATTTGAAAAATAGAAGAAAAAAGACCGAAAAGCTATAAAAAACTAGAACAAAAAGAGTTTTCGTCGGGGGGGGGGGGGCACATTAAGAAGCGCATGTGGCAACCCTGCATCTAACACGGCGTAGCCAAAGCCTTTTTTGAATAATGGCTTTAGCGCCAGCTAATTCAAACTAAAAGCCTTACTATATTGGCTGTTCGCGGCTGCAGGATGGTGTACGATCGACTTCAAAATTAATCGTTAAGCGCAACAGCAACCCCAACCACTACGTGAGTGCAGCAATTTTGACCTTGCAGGCACGTAACCCTGTCCACAAGGTCAAGGCACGAGAACAAAGTCGTCGCAATCTGTAGCAAAAAAAAAAGCAACAAGTGTTGTGCATGACGGGACTTTACATTAGCGGCACTCAAAGCGGAATAATTTTTTTATGCCATTTGCGAATGTGAAAGGTAGTGTAGGTAGGCTACATTATACGATAACGTAACTTTTTTACCTATTTCGGTTTGAAAGACGACATTCAGCATTTTATATCTACGAGCCACTCGATTTGCCGACAGCCTTGTTCTTCGGGACCCACGGTTGATACGTCCCTGAGTCCCCTCCTTCGACTGAACTGGGTTAGTTCATCATTAATCCGGGCTATTTACGTTTGAAGGCATCCAAGCCTAATTTTCACGTAATTTTATCAAATGCGTTGGTTAGTAAACCTAGACGGCTCTAATGAATTGCAGGCAATGATACATGGCTGAAAGTTGAAAAGCTGTTTGGTCTTCAAATGGCAGATTACGTGCCATGAGGGGGGGGGACTTAGGCTAAATGGCGCGTCGACAGCTAGGTCAATAACACCAACCCCAGTCACAGTGCCACACATTACAGAGATTTTAACCAAACCCCAAATCTAGATATAGATCTACGTGCAATGAGCTCTATACTCTTATTAACCAACTCGTTTTAACACTTATTAATAAACATCTATTGAATTTGTGGCATCAAATGCTCGTCTAGTTCATTCCCTGCGTCCCCCCTTTTTGTTTTAATTTTCCTCAACACGAAACCGACAAGTGAGGTAAACTCGTTTTGTCTAAAAGAAACGAAACAAAACACTGTGCAAACTCATACTCTAACAGAAATCAACAAGTTACAAGTTACAACAGCTTACAAACCAAAATATTACGTGTAAAAGGTCGTTTCAATGCAGCAAAAAAAAAAGGCTTTACATCAGCTAAAAGTGATAAACAAGCTGATGAACGGCTGATTTAAGCTGATGAAAAAAATCATTGTCAACAGATTCGTCGAAACTTCCTTTTTCACACACTAGTGTGATTCGTAACCAAAACCCCTTAAAACTTTCCCGTTGCAACCTTAACTGCACACTTTAGGAAGAATGAAAGCGGCCGAACTAAATAGCTTAATCTCCTTGGCAGACATGTCGAGACCAAATGGTCGATTCAGCTGACGTGACCATCACTGAAAAGTCTTAGTTGGCTCGCGCAATACTTCTTTTATATAACATTTACTGCAAAGGAAAACAGATTTACATAAATGAAGTGTAAATATGAATCCTACTTCGGCTTTGTCACTTAGTTATATAACAGTGTATTACGTAATTCAACAAAGTCATTTGCTTTAGGATATGCATTTTTTACCAGCATTAGAATGGCTTGATTTTCAACCAGTAGCCCGGGATACAAATAGAGGATATACGGTATTCTCAGTGCTGTAGTACCTTTGGTGGGTGGACTTGGTAATTGCCACACCGTGCAGGGAAGCCCTTATATGGGCATGGGAGCTACACTGATGACGTAATAAAACATATCCATTCTAATCTGTTGTCACTTCTCAAACTACTGGGGAAAAAAAGACGTAATTAATTCCTTCTAGTGCCAAAAATTTACTTTTTGACAGAAATAACTCAACTTGCTGATTCATTGCGACTATGCGACTTGCTGATTCATTGATTTTATTTCAGGAGCGTTAACCTTTCTAAACTCATCTGCACCATAACACCCTTACAACGAAATAAAAAAAGGCTTATAAAACAATCAAAGACAAATAAAATTACCAACAAGTAGGCTATGCGTAAAAAAAGGTTATATGATTAAAGCTTCACTTTACTTGTTAAAATGTATGTACACGGATAAAAAATTGATGCTTTTTACTTGAAATAAGTAAATATAGAATTGAGAAAAATTGCATCTGGTTAGGTACTGTTGTGCTTTACCAATTAAATTATTGTTTAATTACAACAGCACTTAAAGAGATACAATTTTCTCAATTGTGCATTTGCTTATTTCAATTTAAAATCATCAATTCTTATCCGTGTACATTTTCACAAGAATAGTGAAATTTCAATAATATGACCCATCTTTTACGGCACAATTGACGTTTTTGTTTGGAATCCGTATACCGTGTTATGGCTATGGCTATTTCCTCGACAATTGAATTAATGTGACGATCAGTTTTATTGGCAACTCTGGAACTCTGGTAACTCTGGTACCTCTGGAATTGCTGGTCGCGGAAGAAAAACTGGAAATTTCTGGTTTAGATCATGTTTCAGATTTTAGGTAGGTGCTGTAGTTTTTTCTGAAACAGTGCAGAACACAAGAAGAACATCAACAAGAAGTGAACAGTTTTCAAATTTCCGTGTGGCTCCCTACTTTTACTCTTGCGCAGAATTGCAGAATTTTTGGTATAAATATACCTTCCATACTTATCTACTCTCTGGCCAAGTTTGGTCTAAAAATATTGAATCGGAACGGAGTTACAAACTGCTTTAGTTTTGCTGGAGGGAGGAGCCGCATATGATACTTCAATTTCCTTTAGAACATTAACACTTGCGACAATGCGACTTGCTCTCATCGGTACACGACAGTGGGGTTCTGTAAAATTTCGTCCCCCGCCGATTTTATCTCAAGTCAATTTAGCCCCGGGACAGTAATAACTTATTTTTGTTAATCATTAATTGTTATTAAGAGTAACTCATTGTTATTAATTTAGGAACGCAATTATGTGTGGGGGGAAGGACTTATAGCAAGGAAATCCCAAGAGAGTTGTTTTTAGCTTTTGCATACGTTACCAGTAAGATCATCAGTCTGAGCACCATGGCCTCCCCCCCCCCCCCACAGCTACTGCAGGTATGATTTGAAATTTTTGACATTCATGCAGCAGCGACCACGTTTTAAATCATGCTGTTGAACCTTTTAAACATTCACCCATTCAATTCACATGCAACTTTAACTTTATACAAGTGTTGTGGCGTGCCAGCTATAACCCTCAAAAATAAAAGTGAATCAATGGCAAAATAAATAATACTGGCATTATAACTATACACAGTAAGTGTCATGTCTTTCTGTAAATAGTTCTGACAGACAAATTCAAGCCATACATCAAACGTTACTGCTTTTCACAGAAGCCAATAATTTGCTCCTCTTCTCCACTAGTCTCTGTAAAATAAATTTTATTCCCATATTTCACATCATAAATCTGCAAAAAAAAAACACACATTGCTCTTCGCGAATGCCTCCAAGGGACCGCAGCTTGTTGATGTCATTGAGTTAATAAATTATATAGGACGCCTAGCGTCCGCAGTGGCGCTGCTGCAGCGTGGAAATTTGAACTACCGGCGCGCGTCCATTACCGTTGCAGAAACGCATGGACGGTACATTGATTAGTATGGGACGATAGTGCAAGGATAACATTGTTCGCTCTTGTGCGGTCTTCAACTGCACGGAAAGGCCGAATAAAACGGTAGAAATTATTTTTATGAGTAAATTAATTCTCCTGACTTCGTTTTATTGATAGATTCATCGATTTAACGATTTATAGATTTAGAAAGTTACCAGACTTTAAATGAAGAAAATTAAACGCAGTATAAAAAAAGAAAGAAAAATCCTTTTTCAACCGGCCTGGTTCTCCCATCGTCTCTGCGTGTCTTTCTTTTCGCTTCTCACTTTCCGAACCGCAGGTGTCCCCCCCCCCCCCAAAAAAAAATAGTTGGTGAAATTTGGCCCAGGTGATGTAACGAAGGAACGACTTCTATAGGGATGCCAGAATCAAGGCTTTTGTTGCAAATGAATTTTTTTTTGTCTTTTCTGAAGCTTCAGTGGTAGGCCCTAGTATAAACTCAATCAGGAAGGTAAGCACAGTAGGGGGGTGGGGGGGGGGTTTACACTTGAAGAAAATGGGCAAATAAGCAAACATTTTGAGGACTTTTTTTTACTTTGAACGAAACACTAAATCGGTGTTTCGTCCAAGGTTTAAATACTAATTAGGGATGAGTTCAAGGGCGTCGGCACATAGGGGCACATGACCCCCCCCCCCTGCCCCTTTACTCAAAATGCACTTCATGTAAACTCGAGATGCCCTTTTTTCCTGCCCAAGAATCCCCATTGGAGAATCTGGGTGCGGGGCACACACAAAAAAAAAAAAGGCCTGGGCCAACAAAACGGTCCAGGGGCAAAACACAAAAGTAGCTAGCAATAAACCGAACAGAAGTCTAATTCAGCTGTCTAAGCAATTTCCCCCCCCCCCAAAAAAATGGGAAAAAATAAGTTTTTTTTGGGGGGGGGGGGAATTGCTTAGCCTGCTGAATTAGACTTCTGTTCGGTTTTTTTTTTACGCTTTTTGTTATGCTTTGGCTGGAATTTACTGCGCAATAAGAAACAGCAACATGTTTTTTAAATGTTCAAAACTATTAATTTTGTATGATCATCCACCAAATAAATAAGTTGTATTTACGCAGATCGTTGTGTACATGAGATTAGTACGATTGTAAATTGCCAGCTAAAGTCATAATGCTTTGTGTGTTGTAGGTTAACTGGACAAATCGAATTTTTACTGTATTCCTTCGCTCGCCGAGCGTCGCTTTTGCCACGGTATGCGTTGATCACGTGACCCTTCAAAGTCACACGACGGCGAGCGAGAAAAACACTTATTTTTTATTTACAAGACCAAGCCTAAATTCTCAATACCTTTTTTTATTACCGTTTACTCTACTTTAGCTATCTGACTGCGTTTGATTTCAGAAAATTGCTTTACCGAAACACTCCTTAACCAAAAACAATTGTTCCCCCAACAATACCCACAAATGAAACATTTAGTTGGATAAAATAAGTCAAAACCAACTCTTAATATTGAATGCTCTTTTTTCCTAGTTTATTAAAGTCCTATATCAGTTAATACAAAGTCGTAGTACAAGTTAGATTAGATCTTGGAAATATGTTCCAATAAAATAAAAACTTCAGACTTCACACTTCAAACCGTTAAGTTACGTTATAAAATCGATCTACAAAACCAATTACCTATTATCAAAAAAAAACGTTGTCAACAAGTTATCAAATTCGTTAGAGTTACCAAATTCGTTCTTAGTCAAAATTACTCAAAAATCAACCCACACAAAAAAAAAACCGCAAAATATCCGCCAGAAAACGTATCGAAGTTAAATAAACGTTACGCAAAAATTACAAATCATTAGAAATAAATTCACGTTAGGCCCAAGGTTACTACACACAATGCACAATTATCGTTTCCCAATTTCCCCACTTACTGGGAATACTTCCCCGTTCCAACACTCACCAATTCGCATTTTCCTTCCCTTTCCCCTCTCTCGAGTAAGGAGCTTTTGCTGCTTGAACCGAGGGCCAGACTCCACTTTCGTTTCAACTTTCCAAGTCCTACGTTTTAACTTTGTTTTCTACGCACTAATTTTTTTCCCGTTGGGGAAGTTCAAGGTGAGAGGGTCTTAGCCGCTTTGGGCTGTGGACGCAACTGACAATTTCACTCGCGTGGCCCGGTTTTGAACCCCTTCTAATTCGAAGCTTACACACTTGGGGCAGCACTGTGCCCTACGTTACAATTTCTTATTGGTTAATTACTACTACTCATTATAGCTTCAGGCCATAAGTTAATTAGGGGTTCTGCAAAGTGGCGACACTTTTAAACAGTGACAAAATCTGTCACTCAGGGGTGGTCAGGATGGTAGCGACTTTTCTTCGACAAGTGACCGATATCGAAACTAATTTTTATTACCCTCAGGAATCTGTGACGTATGACAGGCGCTCCCTGACATGATTCAAACTTGAATCTAGCTTCGTAAAAATAGAAAACTAACTTCTTTTCAGCGATGTGTCGCAATGCCCAGCCAAACTGAAAACTGCCAAGAACAAACGTTTTTTAACTCAATTAAATATTGTTTGTAGTAACCATGCAACATTAATTATATATAAAAGAAAGTGGACCACTACTGCTTAATAATATTTCAACACTATGTCAATACTATTTCAAATTTTTAAACACCAGTCTTCTAAACCAATCAGTTTGTCTACTGTTGCCAACTAAATACATTTCCAAAATACAGGCCTTTCTTTATTTTTATTTACGTAATAGCTTCTATAATTGTCCTTCATAGTTCAGATTATTTATTCATGGCTCAAGAGAACTCAAAACTCACACACATTCAAGTTCATCTAAAGGTGCTGTACTTTTCCACTGTCATTTTAACACACAACTCTGCAGCGCCTTGACAAAAAAACACAAGTCCATCCTTGGCATAGTTGAGATCAGTCTAAGCATGGCTTGACTATACATTCCCTTTGCTTTGACAAAGAGAGGTTAGTCTACCCTAGCATTTTCTAGCTTATTTTGTATATGTCCGTTGGAGGCAAGTCCACAACCTGTCAATCTAATTTGACAAACGAAGCCTAGTCCAACATACCTCCTTTTGTTCCAAAAATGGACCTATGCCCCCACCCCCCCTGCCAAAACGCCACAGAATTAAAACACCAGTGAATCTCACAGTTCAAGCAATGTCCAATATAAGTCCGGCTCGCATAATTTTTTTTCGTAAACAGTTCAGCATAGGCAGCCAAATCGCGCCCTCTGATTGGTCGTTCTCTCGCTTGGCAAGATGGCGACGTCGGACGCATCCTACGAAGCGAAGCGGTGTTTTCGTGCTCCAACAGACTATCTCCTCCAGTTGCTTTTCCTTGCCTACTGCATACATACTTGTCCGTTTAAAATACTGTGAAATGCAGCAACTTTCGAATCAAGCGTGTAAAAACCGAAGATGGAGCCTAGAAGGTATAATAACACCCACCACTCCACTCGTCCTTCAACGGACGCGATTGTGAGTGCCGAATGAATGATGCAGTATTGAGGTGAAGCATCTCACGGGTGGCTAATTTTTTTGCCTTACGACTATCGC